>OX276464.1:1944186-1979186 GCA_946251905.1 Cryptocephalus moraei | reverse complement strand
GGACATCCGTTGGACATCGAATGGACGTCTCTGGGTGAAACCATTATTATTATTATTATTATTATTATATATATATATATATATATATATATATATATATATGCATATATTTGGGTGCTGTGAAATCATATACCGAAACATTTTGCACCAATAATCTTTGATTAGTTTTGTACTTGTACATTGTGTGTATTCCGAAAAGCATTGTTGGCTTTAAAACCATACAAATATTGGTTATATTTTCCTATTTATCGATTTCACTGTTTAAGCACTAATTATTCAACTAAATAATTTTAGTTAAATACTCCAGAAGTATGTAGATCACAAATAAGTTTTCTCTACTGTTCTACTTAGCATAATAGGTATTAATAACTATATAATAGACAATAATTATATTTTCGGGTATAACTTATTTCAATGCAGGAAATAAATGTTTGTAAGTGTTTGGGTGATTCAGCGACGTGACAAAATCGATTACAAGTAAGTTAATTATACATCTCTCTTTTCCTCATGTTAAGTGTTAATATATATCCATCTCGCTTCCACTTTCACATAATAGGGACGGCAGCAGGTAGGAAGGTTTTTCCCAAACATGTGGTAAAGGGATCAGGGACCGATGGTCTCTGGGTGCCGTTACGATGAGTTACTTCGACCCGAGCGGGGGTGATTATTTTCATTTAGTGCGACGAACTCAACAGACGTGGGTAAGCAGAATCGTTTTAACCTTTCTTATTGTTTAATATTTGTTTTTCTTTGGCGAATTTGTTATACTTTTCTCCTATTTGTTCCAATATCTCTTCCATTTCCTCTATTGTTTGTAAAGTTTCTTTGTTTATAAAATGCCTAAAGCATAGATTTCTCGAAGAGCATATAAGGCAGCAGGTAACATTTCAGATGCTCACATAGGAAAGCCTGATACTTCATTTGTTTCCAAAGGAAACTCTCAATATTTTAACGAATGCGAAGAACCGTTTTTAGTCTGTTTATGAAAACCCAGCGAATTAAGTGATTCATCTTTACCATTATCAAACAAAGACCTAGGTGAAAGTAATAATGATACAGATTTAAAATTTTTGTTGCATGACTGCTTAAGACATAATATTACCCATTCGGCTTTGTCTAATTTATTAAAACTTCTTAAAAATATTGATACCTCGTTACCGACAGATGAAATTTTATGATAATAGTTTTAATATTCTTACAGGAAGCTGCGCATCAGATATAACATTGCAGGAAGTCAAAACAGGGACTGAAAAATGGCTGAGAAAATCTGCAGAACGATACTCAAAAAAATCAAATTCCTAGAAGTTTTTTCGTACCTTATTTATTGTGTTTTATGTTTGTATATTATTTTCTTCATGTTTTTTAAATTTTTTGTTCATTTGCTTATATATAATGTTTCCTTAATGTTTTTTTTTTCATATATTTGTTTATAATGTTGCTTTATTTCATTTATATTCCTGTTTATTATTATTATTATTATTAATTGATTTCATTTTTTTGTATGTGTATGTTTTCGTTTTTCTTTTATTTTTGTTTGTAGATGTTCTTAGGTTTTTTTTTCATATTTCAAGTTGTTTATTTTATCATATTTTTTGTAATTTGTAATACTCAATAATAATGTAATAAAAGTGTGGCATATTCAAAGTATTACTTTTGTTCTACTTATCTATATTCACAATCAGTCCATTTTGCTCTTACTTTTGGACGTCATATGAACCAGTTTTGGACTTAAATTGGACATCCAGTAAAGATCCATATTCCATCCGTTTCATGTCCATTACACGTCCATTTTATGTTCACGGTTGGACACCCATTGGACTTCATCCGGACGTCATTTGGGTCTAAAATGGAGATCCGATGTACATCCAAATTTAGTCCATTTTATGTCCAAAATAGGTCCATTTTATATTCAGTGATGGACGTCCATTGGACGTCGAAAACTGTGCACGAAGGACGTTAAAGGGACCAAAAATGGACGTTTCCGGACGTCCATTGGACATCCGATGGACATTTTAAAATCTGAACGTGGACATCCAATGGATGTCCCGGTGTTGTCTGGGTTGATAGATAAACACTGGATCAGTCTTTATACTAGTAGCTGCTGCGTTGTGTTTTAAAATTACAGAATATGAAGATAAGAAGTGTCGCAGGGACGCTCCAAGTGTAGAATGGCCGTGTTGGCAATGTCATGTATTGAAGAGAGTCGCGTCAATAAAAGTAACAGTACGTTTTCCTGGGTCTTAATTAGGGTAGAAACCCCAAATTGACAGCTAATGTTAGCATATACATAAAACATATAACACATAATATATAATAAAAATATAAAGCTCCACTGCAACAATTTAACATTGCTAGAACTAGAGTTTTTTAGAGTTCGCTGATAATTATATTAGCGGTTTAAAGGAAGAGACTGGCGTTCTAGTATGTTTAGGCCGAAGATGGACAGGGTTTGTAGGGTTTAGGTGTTGCATAAAAAAGTACTTTGAACTTATAGAAGGGACCCAATTGAAATAGATACTCCACTTCTGAAGCATCTACCAACCGTATCCCAAGACAACCTGGAATTTTTTTTCTGGCTACATGAGATCAAAGTTCGGCTGCAATAACAACTCCACTGCCAGGCAATTCATCACTCCATTTAACATACTTTTAATCCATAAAAATATTCATTGTCCCCAAGGAGCAAATTGCATCCCCCTTGAAGAAATAAATATATCAAATTGTTCTAAACATTCCATTGAGAGAATTAATGCTTCCACATCTCCTTTCGAATCGACAAACGTAAATAAAGATATTTCTGAAGAAATTGCCGAAGAACATATTTATCCTTTGCAGTTAACTCCTGAAAACCTCAGCCATTTTGCGAAGGAAGTTGGGTATATTTCTGGGTTCGTGGTTAAAAGTATAGTCAAAAATGAAGTGCAATTTGTGCCTAAGCGCATTAAGAGCAGAACAAAGCATTCAGACCTCTCTTATCTCTATTAAAAATGGTGCGAGGCCTTATTTTCCCTTCATTAGATGTAATAGATGTATGCAATTCAGTGGAAAAAGCCATCAAACATTTTCTCTCCATTAAGGTATTAAATCAATTTGATAAAAAACTTCCAGAGTCATGGAGGACACTTACAGGAGAACTGCTGTCTAATTAAGAGATCAGATGTTTTATATACGTTTTTTCTACATTTAATCACTTCTTGTCGAGCTTTCAACCTCGATAGTTCATTGTAGATACTTAGAGAAATAAAACTTATTAAAAACTATTCCTGGATTCTCAAAGTTATAATTGGCGCAGTCAGTAAGATTCGTACGGATTGGCGAAAAACCGTATTTTCGCATCGTGTCGGGAAAACAATCTTTCGCGATCTAAGTGTTTCAACACTGAAATGCGGATCCAACGAACCAGCCCCTTCAGAGGACCACAACGGTGAACAACCCCTTCAGCGGTACCACCACAGGCGAGCATCCAGGGAACGACCAGCGGAGGCGAGACGGAAGTCAGGGAAGAAACTCTAGTACTCCAGGCGAAAACTGTAAGTGCCAAGTTCCTTTTGCCTTTCCTGCTCCTCGTCAGAGTTTCAGGAGAGATAGGTGTAGAACAAACGAAATCACAAAGAAAAGTAAATTTATGACCAATTTAGAAGACGAATTATCCAGAGAACTTCGTACGTTAAGTTTAGAAAACGAAAGTCAAATTCAGTCAGATTCAAACTTAAATGATAATCTAAATTCCATCGAACATTCAAATATGGCACTACCCGACATTGGTAAAATCAATTGGACCTATTCAAGTTAAAATTAAACAACATTAAACCATATGATGGTAACAGTAACACACTTAATTTCAACTCATTTCTCGCTGTGAAAGTTTCATACCCGACTACGAAATTTATAGGGATAAAGACTTATTTTATATATAGAACAAACATATTTTCGAATGTTTGTAAGAAAAGTTGGTAGGAAAAGCGGAAGCCATGGTAGGTAATCGAGTGGAATTGGCCAATTGGAAAGATTTCAAAAATGACCTAATTCGATTTTTTCTGGCAGACGAGACTTAGATTGTCTTTTACAGAAAGTAACTAGATCAAAACCTTTCAAAAACGAAAACATGATAGATTTCGGTACGCGAATACAATTATTAAGAAATCGAAGATTACCGACAAACCCTCAAGTATTTGGTCCACCACAAAATGTATGGAAACCGAGACCGATTCCACCGAATCAATTACCCAAACCGGAATCTATGTCAACGACATCCCGAAATCCATCTTTCAATAATAGACGAACCATAAACCCGTATTGTAAGAAACGCCAAGAAGTCGCGTACGGAATCCATGACGCATTTTTAGAAGATATGATGATTCTGCTGTTTCAAAATTATTCGGTCGGTTTAATGTGAAGCAAGCAAGACCGATCGAGAGTAGTAACGTTGTTCAGCCAACTCGGTTGGTCATTTTATAACCATTGATGATTACCAATGAATTACCAACCATGAATGATTGACCAAAAATGATTAGATAATCATTTTTAAAATTTGGACCTTAGACTATTATTTCGTCTATTTTTAAATGCAAATCTTACAATTCAGAAGAGGGATGGACCACGGAATAGGCTGCTAATCAATATATCGTGAATTGATAGTGTCAAAAGACTATTACGCGCCTTTTGATTTTTGAATCGGAACAATGGGTGGTGGTAAAAAACGAATGCGACGCGACCGACGTGTACGAGATACTTCCTCGAGTTCGGCGAGTTCGGAAAGTTCGTCTGGTCATGAAGACCTTCGAAAAATTGACAAAAACTTACGCGAGGAATTAAACCAAATTAAAAGTGTACCTAAAGTACCTAATCAACTAACTCGACCTTCTCCTACATATCAATCGTCTTTTCCCCAAAGTTTACGGCAACTGCTTCCATTACCGAGAATCAACCCGAACCCCATTAGGACGAGACCCCAACTTAACCAGCTGTATTTCTATTAGAGACGACCTCAATTCAATTTCTTCCCGAATCAACAAAGACCAATGCCGTACAGTCAAAATCCACTTCAATTTTCTCCAACTCGATTTCCTCCCAGTCCAACTTTCTTTCAACCGAGACCTCAATTTCAGAACCCTCAACGAACATTCATGAAATCACAATTTCCTAGGAACATAAATGTTTTCGCTCCAGAAAACGCAAGAAAACCGAATGATCCGGTAGAACCAATGGACACATCTTCAGGTAACCGTTCTATTCAAAAGAGCTCCTTTGGATCGAATGTTCCCTCACAATTTCCAATCAAAGAATTAAACAATACCGAATTAGAAAATACCGACGAAGAAAATTATTATGAAGCCTACTATGACTTGTACGACCCCAACTTTTATCAACATCCAGAATTCCCGTATGACCAATATGGATATGATTATGTCTATAATTAGGCCGAGTATCACGAGACAAACCAACATCCCCAAGATTCTTCCTCAAAACCCCAACCAAACACTGAAGAGATATAAAATTTTCGCGAAGTAAGCCTCAAAGAAAGTGTTCCATAGATTTGAATAATACAAATATAAATAATTCATTACCATATATCGAGTTAAAACAAATACCCAAAAAATTATTAATAGACACAGGATGCCATGGCTCTCTACTGAGACCATATATCGCCGAAAAATATTCTCCGGGGAAATCAAAGTAATAGTACAATTTCAACGTGCGCACGTACAAAGCCAAAATACCTCTTCTTCAAGAATGTGATATACATGATCCTTTTGAATTCATTTTGTTGACGCTAACGTCAACATTATTTTAGGTTAAGAAATTGTAATTTATGGTGAACTAATTTTGGGAACTTTTCAACACGTTTTGTTTTACAAACAGATAATAATCACTGACGCAGCTTAGGTAACAACGTTTTTGGGATATCTAATTCAACTAAAAGCACGTCGTATTTTACTACGAAGAATAACAACGCAGACCGAACGTCAAGTTCAAATCACAATAATTAACCGAGTAAGCACAACAAAAGCGTTTACGGAACGTGATAACAAGCGCTCCAGTTAAGGTCAGTTTCTGCAACGCTAGGTCATTGTAAAAAAACAAATAATATCTCATTTAACCAATGTAAAACAAGATGTATAAAAGCTGTGAAATTTGGGACAATAAATGAGTATACTTGTATGCTCAAACGACGTGTGTTGTTGGTCTTGATTTACATCACCCCAACCTACAAGCTCTCACGTTACGCCCCGAGAGTTTTAAGAGATCTTCAAGATACTACAACTTTTAACTCCAAGATCTTCAAACTCGGAGAGCACGTTACGCCCTCTCTCCAAATCATCAACAACTTCAACCCGGACCTGCACGTTACGCCCTCAGGTCCACACCGGAGAGCACGATACGCCCTCTCTCCAAACGACTAGAACTGCAACCCCGGATCTGCACGATACGCCCTCAGATCCAAACCCGGAGAAGTACGTCACGCCCTCTCTCCACACAACTAAAACTTCAACTTCAAGAACTTCAAGAGATCACGTCACGCCCTGATCTCCAACTACTACTACTACTACAGTCTCCAGCCTTACAACCTAGAGACAAGCCGCCAACGAGCTACGAGAGAGATCTATACAGTCCACTTACAACAGAGACCACTTCACACTTCGTTCACATTTTATTTCCATTTCACGAGTATTTTGAGGGCATTATAGGATTAAGAGATTTGAAAAAACTTCAATTCGTGATGAATCTAACAACTAAAAACTTAAACAACGGGTTAATTCTAATCTCATTCTCTTATCGGACTGAATTCGATATTCAAAAAATAGAGATTCCGCCTAAATCTTCCATAATGAAAAATGTTAATATAAACTTTCCGGAAGATACAGAAATACTATTGGAAGAACTAATAGACGAAAATAACGTAAAAATCCCCGCGTGTATAACTAAAGTAAAAAATCGTAGTGCGAAAATCGAAATCCAGAACCTCTCAAATAAAACTCAGCTAATAACCTTAGACCCACAATTTTTAACTAAATTTGGCTGGTGTCACCTTTAACTCACACGAGTACCAATGTTATCACTTAGAAGATGTTTCGGACTTTAATTACAATTACAGTCATGATGACTTTCCCTTAAACCCATCTTTGGACTAATTAAGAACAGGTCATTTAAATGAAGAGGAAAAATTCAAACTTCAAAAAATCATTAAGGAATTTCCTGACATTTTCCATTCAGACCGAAACAAATAATTAACTTTTACAGACCAAGTTAAAGACGAAATAAGAACTACAGACGAAATACCGGTTCACGCTAAATCGTATAGATATCCTTACGTGCACAAAAATGAAATTAAGAAACAAATTAATAAAACGTTAGAAGATGGCATAATCAGGCCCATGGTCTTCACCCATTTGGATTGTTAAAAAAAAAAATAAATTAGACGAGAGCGGAAAACAGAAATGGAGAATTGTTATCGATTACCGAAAAATAAACGAGAAAACAATAGACGATCCCCTATCTAATATAAACAATATTTTAGACAAATTCAGAAGGTGTTATTACTTCACATTAGACTTAGCCTACGGATTTCACCAAATAGAACTTCACCCTAACTCTATTCAAAAAACCGCCGTTAACGTAGAAAACGGGCATTATGAGTTTGTTCGAATGCCATTCGGTTTGGAAAATGCGCCAGCAACGTTTCAATGCATGATGGACAACGTTTTAAAAGATCTGCAAGGAAAAATGTGTCTAGTGTAAATGGACGACATCATAATTTTTTCTACCAGCCTACAAGAATGTTTCAGATATCAGAAAGGTTTTCAAAAAATTATTAGAAGCAGGATTAAAGGTTTAGCTCGACAAATCTGAATTCTTTTGTAACTCAGTAGAGTTTTTAGACGTAATAACACCGGAGGGAATAGATACCCAATCCTAAGAAAATAATTGCCACTCAAAATTATCCAATACCAAAGACAGCTAAAGAAATTAAATCCTTTTTGAGGCTGATAGGCTACTACAGGAAGTTTATAAAAAAAATTGCACACTTAAACCTCTAACACAATGGTTGAAAAAAAAATACGCAAATTAAACATCCTTGCAAAGACTTGCAAAAATATCCTAATGAACTATCCCATTTTACAATACCCAGATTTTTCTAAACCTTTCAACATACGCATCAAATTTTGCCATAGGCGCCATTTTGTCCCAAGAACCCATAGTTAAAGATCTTCCAGTAGCATACGCCAGTAGAACACTAAATCCGGCAGAATACAACTATAGTACTATAGAAAACGAGTTATTGGCCATTGTATGGGCCGTAAAATATTTTCGCCCGTACGTATACGGAACTAAATTTAATATAATTAGCGATCACAAACCACTCCAATGGTTATTCTCCTTAAAAGAACCTAATTCGAAATTAGTACGTTAGAGACTTAAATAAGAAGAATATGACTATCGCATAATTTATAAAAAGTGTAAAATGAACACGTACGCGGATGCTATTTCTTTGCAGAATAGAAATCATCCCACTCGAAATATCCGAAAATCAGTCTATTGTCGCAAACGTAGATCCTTCAGATCTCCCAGAATTAGATGACGACATTTCAGATAACATTTTAGATAATGAAATACCAAACGAAAAATTAACCCCCATTATAAAAGAACTGAGTACACCGCGTATAATAGTCCACGAAAGTAGACGGACTAGGGGAGCTCAGCTACAAAGTTTGTAACATAACCTCACTTTTGCAAAGCATCTACCGCCGACCCCGAAGCCCCCCCTAGCCCGCGCTCCCTCCCAGGGCAAGGGCTACTCCCCCAGACCCACGGCCCCATTTAGGGCTACTCCCCCAGACCCGTGGGCCCCATGTGGGGCTACCCCTGGCCCGAGGGCCTCATTTAAAGCTACTCCCCAGGGCCCCCATGTATGGCTACTCCCTCGGGCTCCACCCCTGGCCCACATGTTCTCCCTGGACTCTTCCCCGAAGCCCCCCACCCTTGAGTCTCCTCCCTGTGGCCCTGAGCCCCCGGACCTTTGGCGCCAAAATTTGAGTGAAACACGGAACGTTGACATTTGACAGCTTCACGCTAAAACACAGAATACAAAAGTCCTTTGACAGTGTTTGAAGCACGGAACATGAAACTGAGCGACCCTTCGCGCCAACATTTGACAGCACCGGCAACCTGGCACCACCTAGCGGACAGTAGCGGAGACAATAAAATTATGAATTACACGAAACATTTGTGAGATAGTGCATGTAATACATCTACAGAAACTAGATAACAGATAAATCTGGTTCAGTCCCCCAACTGAGTTATTAGCCAGATATGTTATAAGAGGTGCAGTAAAACCACTTAGACAGCATTTTTTTATTGTTATAAGAGGTGCATTAAAACCACTTAGGCAGCATTTTTATTAATAAACAGTATCATTACCTACAAAGTCATGTCCATCACAAGGACAGGCACATATAACCACTGTCTTGGTAATCCCAACATAATCTATGTAGCATTTATCACAGCTACTACTAATTTCATACATTAAATCAGGTAATGTCATCTCGGTGGTTCTAAGGATGAGAATCGGGAAGTACTTCCACTTGGGAATAGCGAAATCTAAAAAAAAAACTTCCCAAAATGCTCCGTACGAAAACCCCCACCCAGTTTTGCAACGTTAAATTATCAACGTTACCAAAAAGTTAGACGGTCTTAATAACGGGGCCCGACTAGCTCAACTTGTCGGTGAGTGGTCGTGGATGTACTACCATTCGACCAGATACTTGATGGTAAAGGGGCGCCAACAACTACAAACAAAGCCCGGCCCTGACTGATATCTCGCAGCCCCTTTAGTTGTCAAGGGGTGTCGATCAATGTCTCACAGCTATCAAACGTCCCACTTACCTTTGCGTAGGCTTAATCGAATCCGAGAGAGAGGTTGAGGTTAGATTCGTTGAATAAAACTTAAGCAACTCTACTGAATGAATTTAATAGCCAGTACCTGCTTCTAAAGCAAAATTAGATATCCAACTCTCGGATATGCAACCAACTTATATTGTCACGAAGTGACCCCAATTAGGCGAAACCAGGTTGGGTCGTACCCATGTTAAATGCAAGTCAGCACGGAACGGCTCCTACAACCTTCGGGCGGGCACGTTTGTCAACAAAGGAGAATTATTTATACGGATCGATCAGATCGATCGGGGGTTCAGTCGATCAAGCACCCGCAACCCGTGTCGCCGCCCGTGGCCCTGCCGGCCACCCCTACGGGGGGGGGTTGTCCCCCCCCTGGTGTTCGCCATTGGGAGATCCTCGCCCCTCTCCAGGCTCTCTAGGGATTAATGTAAGCATTTTACCTTTACACCATTTTAATTCTGCCCTTTTTTGTATTTTAACTCTTATACTTTTCTCCTTATCTTACCGCCCTTTAATAAGGGCCCACTCTCTCTCCCCTGTATGTTAGTCTTAAATAAACCTTATTAGCATTGCCCCTGTATTTTTACCATCTCTACCGAGCTACTACCCCCAACCAGAGCACACCCTTTGGGCCCTAGGCCCTCAGGCGTGTGACAATATGTTACAATCTATTTCCTTAACCTGACTATTTCCCCTATAAATGCTAACGTGCGCAGCTGTGGTCGCATAGCGGCAAGTCGGAATATATTCCATTCCGGCGAAAGGCGGCTGTCCGGCGTCGAAAAACGGGGCCCTATCGGCTAGGAAGAAAACCCCGACAGAAAATTGACCAGTCGCGACATTAGGGACGGCCAAGCAAGGAACGGAAATCATCTATTCATGGAACCGACGCCCTCTCGGGGGATTTCTGGGACTCGCAAACGCCGGTCCCATAAGCGACAAGTAATTATGGAAATTAATATAAGTGAAGCCTCGGATGCAGATGGATCTTCATCCTCCCCGGGACCATCTGTAGGGAGTTAAACCCACCTTTAAGGGGAGGAAACCCAAAAAATGGATTTTTTTATAAAACCCAAAAATATTTTTATATCAACAACGGCAAGGGAAAAAGTCCACTGCCCTAAATGCCAAGAATCTGGCAAAACTTTAATCTGACAAAATGCAAAGGATCTTGAAAAGCACTATAGCGAAGAACATCGAAGGTATCGCATAAAGTGGCAATGTAGTAAATGTGAGAACGTTTATGACACAGCACATGGTCTGCGGATACATGAGCGTCACTGTCGGGGATCTCCCCCGGAGCAACAAATTCACGAACATGAATGTTCAGTCTGCTATCAGACGTTCAGAACCAAAAGTGGGCTATCCCAACACGAAAATCACGCTCACCCTCGATTGCGTAACGCCAAAAGGGAGCAGGAAGCCACAACAGCCGCTGGCAGAGCAAGCAATTGCTCGTTAACGACGAAGAACTGGAGGAGATTCGGCGGTGGGAGCGAGTGTACCGAGACCATAGACAAATTAATACAAAAATCCAAGAGCATTTTCCGCATCTCACATTTAAACAAATCAGTGACATCAGAAGACGCAGACTACGAACAGTCAGCACGGCGACTAACGAGCCGGAAGGTGATACTGAACCGGCCATAGAAGTAACAGTAGTTACAGAGGCGGTAGTAGTCGCTAGTAGTATAGCTAGGGTGCTTCTGTGACACTTCGATGGCATCTCGACGGTGGTAAGGGGGTCCCGTGCGATGACCTTGCTGAAGCTTGCCGAAGAAGTGATCGACAATACCAGAGGCTGTTGAACTTTTGGCGAAGGAGCAGCGAAGAAGTGATCGACCAGAGGCTGTGTACAAGAAGTGATAACCGGAGGCTGCAGAAGAAGTGGAGGCTTATCGATACCTGCAGATCATCTCCGAAGAAGTGATCGGCAATACCAGAGGCTGTGTACAAGAAGTGATTAACGGAGGCTTATCGATACCCGAAGAAGTGGTCGACAATACCAGAGGCTGTTGAAATTTTGGCGAAGGCGCCGAAAGAAGTGATTACCTGCCGAAGAAGTGGAGGCTTATCGATACGTGCCGAAGAAGTCGTCGACAATACCAGAGGCTGTTGAATCGACCGGAAGTGATCGACAAGAAGTGTGTGTGACGTAATCGGTAGAAGAAGTCGTCGACAATACCAGAGGCTGTTGAATCGACCGGAAGTGATTTCCAACGAGCCTCGTCGAGACTTGTATCAAGAAGTCATCTGCTGTGACGTAATCGGTACAAGAAGTTGTCGTCGACAATACCAGAGGCTGTTGAATCGACCGGAAGTGATTTCCAGCGCGCTGTTTGGCGAGACTTGTAAGAAGTCGTCGACAATGCCAGTGTGTGACGTAATCGGCCGGAAGCCCGACGAGCCTAGACTCGCCGAGACTTGTATGGAATTTCGCTCGTATTAAAAACACACAATTGAAATATTTTTTTATTTTTACAATTTCGATGATACATAATACAGCTTTAATGATACATAAAAATATTATTTGTCAAAAATGCGTATTTATTTATTTTTCCAGCTTCGATCATACATAATACAGTTTTAATGATACATATGAAATGCATAACTATAAAATTTTACAAGTCGATAAATGAATATTGTTGTGAATTTAAATTATCGGTATCTGATTCGTACCGAATTGTCACAGATGTTGTTGGAGGTGTAGATGGTGTTATCCTCTTCTTAAGTTGTCCTTGCTGCTGCTCACGTGGTGGTTCTATCGGTGTCAGATCGAACTTGAATTTTCCTATGTTTGTCATAGATGATCTTGGCGGTGTGGATGGTATTATTATCCTCTCCTCGAGTTGTCTTTGCTGCTGCTCACACGGTGGTTCTATCGGCTTCAGATCGAACTTGAATTTCCCCATGTAGTTTTTGAGCATTTCCAATTCCTCCTCGGTTTCCACATTCAATTTTAGGTAGTCGACGGGTAGGTTGCCCATCTTGGCGATTAACGTCTCCGCTTTCGGCGTGTAACTCAGCTTCACGACGATCTGATCGCCGCTCCTCGCGCATGCTTTTACACCATATCTAAAGATAATTCAAAATTGTTGATATTAAAAAAAGTTTTAAACACACACACATACACAAAGATTATTCGGGAGATATTGAAAAAAGATTTAATCACTTGAAAGATTTAGGAGATTAATCGCAAAGATTATTCAAAAAAGGAAGATTTGGAATATTAAGAAAAAGTTTTAAACACTTACTTAAATATTTGCTTCGTAATTATATGTAGAGCTTCAGGAGGCAATGCAGTAGAATCGGTGGATCGAATTAAAATAATACACGGGATGGTGGTCATTTCTAATACGATAAAAATAACACTTTGCGAATGAATGAATAAGGAACATCTTCACCGTATATATAGTGAATACGCGTTTCCTGTTTGTCACACTCGCTCGATACGCGTTTCCTGCGTATTATAACCGCATGAATATTCCTTATCGCAAATATTAAAAGAAAACTGACTAAATTTGCAGTATACTTTTTTTGTTTAAATAATTCAAACCCACCTGAGGATATACAATATATTTGATACCGTGTAACAAAAATTTTGAAAAGGTTAAAGCACTGATCTGAAATCTAAATTATATTGTAACTGAGAAAACGCAAATTACAATCTAACTTTGGTGAACCTCTTAGAGATAAATAACTATTGGAAATGTTAAGTCATGTAAAATTACTGCTAATAAAAAAATTGAAAAGTGTAAAGCTCTTGTAAAAATTCTTTAAAACGTATATGTACATAATTTATCAAAAAAGGAACGTTAAAAAATAATGGTGTAATAATATTAGAGCGCTTGCGATAAACAGGAAATGAGTTTCGACCTTCGTGCCGATGGATACACAGGTATCGCATATATTTTTTTAGAAATGTGTATAAATTAGGAACAGGAATGTAAAAAGAAAAATTAAGAGTAACATTCGTTCTGATACAGGCTGCAAAAGTAAACGATTTCAAAAAATCTGTTTGTCACGTCCGTTTGAAGGTCAAAACGCATCACATCCGGTCTGATTATTACTCGCTATTTTTTAATATTCCTTTTTGATAATTCATACACATTTCAAAAATGGCTAAAAATATATGCTCCCCCTTATCGCAAATATTAAAAGAAAACCGACTAAATTTGCAGTATATTTTTTCTGTTTGTCGCCCTCACTTGAAAGTTAATACGCGTTTCCTACGTATCGCAACCGCACGAATATTACCCGTAATCCTCTTAGAGATAAATAACTATATTGGAAATATTAAGTCGTGTAAAATTACTGTTAGTAAAAAATTGAAAAGTGTAAAGCACTTCTATGTGAAATCTGAAATCTTTTAAAACAATTTTTACTCGCCAACACTTCACGTTGTGTGCTCAGTAGACAACTTTACCGACACCACGTAATAAAACACGGACCCGAGAAGTGACTATTTAAAGGAATCTTTATCTTAAAAAATAATGAATGATATTAAAGCCGGATGTGATGCGTTTTGGCGGATCAAAAGCAGATTGAGAGCGGATCAAGATTTTTTTTTTAGAAATGTGTATAAATTAGGAACAGGAATGTAAAAAGAAAAATTAAGAGTAACATTCGTTCTGATACAGGCTGCAAAAGTAAACGATTTCAAAAAATCTGTTTGTCACGTCCGTTTGAAGGTCAAAACGCATCACATCCGGTCTGATTATTACTCATAAATAGTAACTATATTGGAAATATTAAGTCGTGTAAAATTACTGTTAGTAAAAAATTGAAAAGTGTAAAGCACTTCTATGTGAAATCTGAAATCTTTAAAAACAATTTTTACACGCCAACACTTCACGTTGTGTGCTCAGTAGACAACTTTACCGACACCACGTAATAAAACACGGACCCGAGAAGTGACTATTTAAAGGAATCTTTATCTTAAAAAATAATGAATAATATTAAAGCCGGATGTGATGCGTTTTGGCGGATCAAAAGCAGATTGAGAGCGGATCAAGATTTTTTTTTAGAAATGTGTATAAATTAGGAACAGGAATGTAAAAAGAAAAATTAAGAGTAACATTCGTTCTGATACAGGCTGCAAAAGTAAACGATTTCAAAAAATCTGTTTGTCACGTCCGTTTGAAGGTCAAAACGCATCACATCCGGTCTGATTATTACTCATAAATAACTATATTGGAAATATTAAGTCGTGTAAAATTACTGTTAGTAAAAAATTGAAAAGTGTAAAGCACTTCTATGTGAAATCTGAAATCTTTTAAAACAATTTTTACTCGCCAACACTTCACGTTGTGTGCTCAGTAGACAACTTTACCGACACCACGTAATAAAACACGGACCCGAGAAGTGACTATTTAAAGGAATCTTTATCTTAAAAAATAATGAATAATATTAAAGCCGGATGTGATGCGTTTTGGCGGATCAAAAGCAGATTGAGAGCGGATCAAGACCGGATCAAAAGCGGTTCGACCTCGAACTCACCTGTAATTAACACCTGGAGGCGGGCGGTAATCATCAAAGGCCAAAATTTTCCCACGGTCTCAAAAATTTTCCCACGCTCAACCGCAACGTGCGTATATTTTTTAGAAATGTTCATAAATTATCAAAAGAAATGTAAATAATTACTAATGTGTAATATTCGGGGAGCGGATACAGGCTGTAAATTTTGATTTTAAGATCGGGAAAATTCATAAAATTTTAAAATCTGAAATTCTTTGAATCATGTATGTTAAATAATGAGCAAGAAATGTAAAAATTCTTTAAAACGTATATGTGCATAATTTATCAAAAAAAAAGGAATGCAAAAAATAATGGGTAATAATATTAGAGCGCTTGCGATAAACAGGAAATGAGTTTTGACCTTCGTGCTGATGGATACACAGGAGATATATGTTTTAGAAATGTGTATAAATTAGGAAAAGGAATCTAAAAAGAAAAATTAAGATAATAATGTGTAATATTCGGGGAGCGGATACAGGCTGTAAATTTAGATTTTAAGATCTGGAAAATTCATAAAATTTTAAAATCTGAAATTCTTTGAATCATGTATGTTAAATAATGAGCAAGAAATGTAAGCGTACTTTCACCGCGCGGGTTGTCAATTACGTTTACAAATGCGCCAAACTTTAAAACCGACTACTTACCTAGATCCCACTACCCTCCACCTTGAAGTTATACTTTCAGAAAATGAATTAATTATCAAGTGAAAAAATAACTATTGGAAATATTAAGTCATGTAAAATTATTGCTAATAAAAAAATTGAAAAGTGTAAACATTTCCATTCGAAATCTGAAATCTTAAAAAAATTCTACTCACCACGTTGTGTGCTCAGTAGACAACTTTACCGGCACCTCGTAATAAAATATGGGTCCGAGAAGTGACTATTTAACTTTATCTTTAAAAAATAATGATTAATATTAGAACCGGATGTGATGCGTTTTGACCTTCGTGCTGATGTGATACACCGGAAACGTGTATATTTTTAGAAATGTGCATAAATTATCAAAAGAAATGTAAAAAAATTAATAATGTGTAATATTCAGAGGGCGGATACAGGCTGTAAATTTAGATTTTAAGATTGGGAAAATTCATAAAGTTTTTAAATTTGAGCATAGTGCATGGATGAATCCATATATTGACCGCACACATGCGTAAATTAAGCAGAAACGATTTCGAAAAAAACATTTTTATAAGTTAATGAATAGTAATTCAGTTTTTTTGGAAAAACCACTGTGAAGGTTCGAAAATACTGCGATGTAAAGTTGGTAACACATTGAGACCATGGATATGGAGCAAATTATTACATCTCAAAACCTAATTTTCAGAATCTCTCAAAAGAAACAAAAATGAAATAAATTATTTACTTATTTAAAGGGCACTAATAAACGTTTGGAAAATCATTTAACTAAGTTGAAAATTTTGAGAAAGCAGATTGAAATTTGTTAAAACTCTCATGAAAAAATTTTGAGAAAGCAGATTGAAATTTGTCAAAACTCTCAATTATTCGTTTTATTTTAGTTTAGTTGTAATTATGGTGATGTTTCATTCTTTTATTGACAATAGCAAATAATATTCTATATGTTAGCCATCCTGCTAGCACAATGATTGCATCTGCTATACCTGATCATAACCTGATTGAGACCTGATCGATGTCGGATCAAGACCGGATCCGCACCTGATAAAAGCGGATCAAAGCGGATCGAAAGCGGATCAAAGCGGATCGAAAGCGGATCAAAGCGGATCGAAGGCGGATCGAAAGCGGATCAAAGCGGATCGAAAGCGGATCAAAGCGGATCGAAAGCGGATCAAAGCGGATCGAAAGCGGATCAAAGCGGATCGAAAGCGGATCAAAGCGGATCGAAAGCGGATCAAAGCGGATCGAAAGCGGATCGAAAGCGGATCGAAAGCTGATTGATAACTGTTCTAGGGCTGGGTTGAGTCAGAGGGAATTAATAGAGGTTGATAATAAAACGTAAACATATAAAAAGGAAATTGGATCAACTGAAACATGAGGAGTATGTGCGTGGGGCTATGTTTGAGTCAATCGTGAAACATTTGAAAAATATTGAAAATATTTTTAGTTGAGTGGGAGAGAGAGAATTAAAAAGCGGTTGGTAATAAAACGTAAACATATAAAAAGGTAATTGGATCAACTGAAACATGGAGAGTATGTGCGCGAGGAAACATTTGAAAAATATTGAAAATATTTTCGATTAAAGATTTTCTCATGAGGATATGGCGCTAATAGAAGAGTCAACATTTTCGAAAAGCTTCATGTGATAATTTAGTTCTACTCACATACGTGAGCGGTCATCCGAAATATTTCTGAAATGTAACATTAGTGGGTAATTCCTAAATACTTACCCAACGATTGTGAAATTCCTAAAGACCTTTTAAAGGATTATTGTTGTAAAAGTGAAAAAAAAACTTAAAATTTTAAGTTTTCATTAGCAAAATTAAGCGGAATGTTATTATAAGATACTACATTAGAATTGTCTTTTGAGAATCGCAATATCGATCCGGTCTTGATGAAAATTTGTTGTATAAGTATTATTTTATAAATTCGTGAGAGTTTTGGCAAATTTCAATCTGCTTTCTCAAAATTTTCAACTTTGTTAAATGATTTTCTAAACGTTTTGAATATGTCCTATTCCCCATAGCGACACGTATTAATATATTTCTAGTGAATATTACTAGCCATCAGTAACTGCCATCTCTTAATGGTACTAAGGAAAAAATATTTTTAATAGAATTTATTGCATAAGTATTATTTTATAAATTCACGAGAGTTTTAACAAATTTTAATCTGCTTTCTCAAAATTTTCAACTTAGTTAAATGATTTTCCAAACGTTTTGAATATGTCCGATTCCCAATAGCGACTGAAAACGAATTAATACATTTCTAGGGAGTATTGCTAGTCATCTCTTAATGGTAGTAAAGAAAAAATATTTTCGTAAAATCTAATGTGGGAGAATCAACAACAACAACAACAACGGATCAACTTAAGGTTTCGATACTGCGAATTAAATTTTTGATCGGCCCCTGTATAATAAATTTAATAGAAATAATTATCTTTTTACTTCTTCCTTCCTAAAATTCAAATCAACCATATTTTTTCCTGCGACTGATGTAATTGAGGTAAACCTTATCCTTGGGAATTTTCAGTAAAACGAATAATAGAAATAATTATCTGTCTACTTCTTCCTTCGATAATAATTCGAATCAACCATATTTTTCCTGTGAGGTAAACCTTATCCTGAGGAATTTTCAATAAAAACGAAAAAAATATCTCTCGTTATTAGTTATTGTACGGAGGCATCATGGCTGACGGTAAGATTTGCGGAAAATCGCCGTGTTCAATAGTGATTAATTTTTTTGGTGTTTTAGATATCTTAACGTATGTGCGTAGGTGCAAGCCCGAACTAGCAGTAAGTAAAAAATATATTGATTTGAAAGATTAGTTAACAGGCGGTATATATATTAAAACGGCAGATAATATTGAAATTGACAACAAGATTTTCAAAACTTTGTTCAAGCATATTACAAATTATTCAAATAAATTCAACATATGAGTAAAACTATCACATTTTCAGCACAAATATTACAGATTTTATCCTTCATCTTTTCATTTTTTGGCAATAGTTTAACAAGGTCTCCATTATTTACGTATAATGGTCTAATATTTTTTACATCGATATACAGTTATCAAATGTTAAACGTGTCAAATTTTATATACTTGAATGAGCGGTAGTGCGAAATATTCCAATAATTAGTTGTTATTATTTTGGGGGATTATCAATAACATTTCTCAGCTCCCGTTCCGCCCATATATTGATCGCAATTTTCGATATTTAAGTGATTTGTTTTCAGAATGTACCTATTCAGCTACATTTTGGGGAGAGTGTGGCAGCACTCCCACCGATAACATTGGAGCTGCTGCCCATGTTCAATAAAAAATATATATACATCTACCACGATAGGCACCAAACAACGGCTTTTGTTTGGGCCATAGATGATGAGGAGATGCTAAAAAATGCGGTAAGAATAAAAAAATATTAATCAATTCCATATTAATTTTTTCCGTTTTCTATACAGTCGACGCAAACGGAAGACGAGGCCGACAGATGCTTCATAGAAGATCATCTTACATCGAGAGATGCGGTAAGAAATAAAAATCATATTTTATATGGTAATAAGAGTAATTTTCCTTTTTCTATACATTTCTACAGACAACACAAACCGAGCTGGATATTTATGACAAGCATATATATCACAAAATATGTGTCTCATTCAAATAAAAAATTAAAAAAATGTGTAATCATTTGTTGTGTCCAGAAATTGCCTAAAATACAATTTATTTCACTAGATAATACTTGCATCTGGAAATTAGACTAAAATTCAATTTATTTCACTTGATAATTAATTCATTTTCCGAAAGAATAACTTCACTGCGAGAGGTAATGGAATCTTGGGGTGAGTAGAACTTATCATTAATGTTAAAGGAGTATGGTTTTTCCAAAAACAGAATTACTATTCATTAACTTATAAAAATGTTTTTTCGAAATCGTTTCTGCTTAATTTACGCATGTGTGTGTGTGTGTGTGTGTGTGTGTGTGTGTGTGTGTGTGTGTGTGTGTGTGTGTGTGTGTGTGTGTGTGTGTGTGTGTGTGTGTGTGTGTGTGTGTGTGTGTATGTGTGTTGAGCGTGGGAAAATTTTTGAGACCGTGGGAAAATTTTGGCCTTTGATGATTACCGCCCGCCTCCAGGTGTTAATTACAGGTGAGTTCGAGGTCGAACCGCTTTTGATCCGGTCTTGATCCGCTCTCAATCTGCTTTTGATCCGCCAAAACGCATCACATCCGGCTTTAATATCATTCATTATTTTTTTAAGATAAAGATTCCTTTAAATAGTCACTTCTCGGGTCCGTGTTTTATTACGTGGTGTCGGTAAAGTTGTCTACTGAGCACACAACGTGAAGTGTTGGCGAGTAAAAATTGTTTTAAAAGATTTCAGATTTCACATAGAAGTGCTTTACACTTTTCAATTTTTTACTAACAGTAATTTTACACGACTTAATATTTCCAATATAGTTATTTATGAGTAATAATCAGACCGGATGTGATGCGTTTTGACCTTCAAACGGACGTGACAAACAGATTTTTTGAAATCGTTTACTTTTGCAGCCTGTATCAGAACGAATGTTACTCTTAATTTTTCTTTTTACATTCCTGTTCCTAATTTATACACATTTCTAAAAAAAAATCTTGATCCGCTCTCAATCTGCTTTTGATCCGCCAAAACGCATCACATCCGGCTTTAATATTAGTCATTATTTTTTAAGATAAAGATTCCTTTAAATAGTCACTTCTCGGGTCCGTGTTTTATTACGTGGTATCGGTAAAGTTGTCTACTGAGCACACAACGTGAAGTGTTGGCGAGTAAAAATTGTTTTTAAAAGATTTCAGATTTCACATAGAAGTGCTTTACACTTTTCAATTTTTTACTAACAGTAATTTTACACGACTTAATATTTCCAATATAGTTATTTATCTCTAAGAGGATTACGGGTAATATTCGTGCGGTTGCGATACGTAGGAAACGCGTATTAACTTTCAAGTGAGGGCGACAAACAGAAAAAATATACTGCAAATTTAGTCGGTTTTCTTTTAATATTTGCGATAAGGGGAAGCATATATTTTTAGCCATTTTTGAAATGTGTATGAATTATCAAAAAGGAATGTTAAAAAATAGCGAGTAATAATCAGACCGGATGTGATGCGTTTTGACCTTCAAACGGACGTGACAAACAGATTTTTTGAAATCGTTTACTTTTGCAGCCTGTATCAGAACGAATGTTACTCTTAATTTTTCTTTTTACATTCCTGTTCCTAATTTATACACATTTCTAAAAAAATATATGCGATACCTGTGTATCCATCGGCACGAAGGTCGAAACTCATTTCCTGTTTATCGCAAGCGCTCTAATATTATTACACCATTATTTTTTAACGTTCCTTTTTTGATAAATTATGTACATATACGTTTTAAAGAATTTTTACAAGAGCTTTACACTTTTCAATTTTTTTATTAGCAGTAATTTTACATGACTTAACATTTCCAATAGTTATTTATCTCTAAGAGGTTCACCAAAGTTAGATTGTAATTTGCGTTTTCTCAGTTACAATATAATTTAGATTTCAGATCAGTGCTTTAACCTTTTCAAAATTTTTGTTACACGGTATCAAATATATTGTATATCCTCAGGTGGGTTTGAATTATTTAAACAAAAAAAGTATACTGCAAATTTAGTCAGTTTTCTTTTAATATTTGCGATAAGGAATATTCATGCGGTTATAATACGCAGGAAACGCGTATCGAGCGAGTGTGACAAACAGGAAACGCGTATTCACTATATATACGGTGAAGATGTTCCTTATTCATTCATTCGCAAAGTGTTATTTTTATCGTATTAGAAATGACCACCATCCCGTGTATTATTTTAATTCGATCCACCGATTCTACTGCATTGCCTCCTGAAGCTCTACATATAATTACGAAGCAAATATTTAAGTAAGTGTTTAAAACTTTTTCTTAATATTCCAAATCTTCCTTTTTTGAATAATCTTTGCGATTAATCTCCTAAATCTTTCAAGTGATTAAATCTTTTTTCAATATCTCCCGAATAATCTTTGTGTATGTGTGTGTGTTTAAAACTTTTTTTAATATCAACAATTTTGAATTATCTTTAGATATGGTGTAAAAGCATGCGCGAGGAGCGGCGATCAGATCGTCGTGAAGCTGAGTTACACGCCGAAAGCGGAGACGTTAATCGCCAAGATGGGCAACCTACCCGTCGACTACCTAAAATTGAATGTGGAAACCGAGGAGGAATTGGAAATGCTCAAAAACTACATGGGGAAATTCAAGTTCGATCTGAAGCCGATAGAACCACCGTGTGAGCAGCAGCAAAGACAACTCGAGGAGAGGATAATAATACCATCCACACCGCCAAGATCATCTATGACAAACATAGGAAAATTCAAGTTCGATCTGACACCGATAGAACCACCACGTGAGCAGCAGCAAGGACAACTTAAGAAGAGGATAACACCATCTACACCTCCAACAACATCTGTGACAATTCGGTACGAATCAGATACCGATAATTTAAATTCACAACAATATTCATTTATCGACTTGTAAAATTTTATAGTTATGCATTTCATATGTATCATTAAAACTGTATTATGTATGATCGAAGCTGGAAAAATAAATAAATACGCATTTTTGACAAATAATATTTTTATGTATCATTAAAGCTGTATTATGTATCATCGAAATTGTAAAAATAAAAAAATATTTCAATTGTGTGTTTTTAATACGAGCGAAATTCCATACAAGTCTCGGCGAGTCTAGGCTCGTCGGGCTTCCGGCCGATTACGTCACACACTGGCATTGTCGACGACTTCTTACAAGTCTCGCCAAACAGCGCGCTGGAAATCACTTCCGGTCGATTCAACAGCCTCTGGTATTGTCGACGACAACTTCTTGTACCGATTACATCACAGCAGACGACTTCTTGATACAAGTCTCGACGAGGCTCGTTGGAAATCACTTCCGGTCGATTCAACAGCCTCTGGTATTGTCGACGACTTCTTCTACCGATTACGTCACACACACTTCTTGTCGATCACTTCCGGTCGATTCAACAGCCTCTGGTATTGTCGACGACTTCTTCGGCACGTATCGATAAGCCTCCACTTCTTCGGCAGGTAATCACTTCTTTCGGCGCCTTCGCCAAAATTTCAACAGCCTCTGGTATTGTCGACCACTTCTTCGGGTATCGATAAGCCTCCGTTAATCACTTCTTGTACACAGCCTCTGGTATTGCCGATCACTTCTTCGGAGATGATCTGCAGGTATCGATAAGCCTCCACTTCTTCTGCAGCCTCCGGTTATCACTTCTTGTACACAGCCTCTGGTCGATCACTTCTTCGGCGCTCCTTCGCCAAAAGTTCAACAGCCTCTGGTATTGTCGATCACTTCTTCGGCAAGCTTCAGCAAGGTCATCGCACGGGACCCCCTTACCACCGTCGAGATGCCATCGAAGTGTCACAGAAGCACCCTAGCTATACTACTGTCGCTCATCAAGAAAGAGCAATATCGCCAGAACGCACAGATGGTCAAGACGATTACGAATAAAAATTGCTAGAATGCCTCACGGCCCCAATAAAATGCGACGAAGTCTGGGACCCCGAGATGAAAAAAATGACAGCTGCGGCTCTAAAGCCTGATACGGAGGGAGAGTCGATTGACTCTATCCCCGAAAGCATCACACAAATATTGATGCAGGACTCTCTAGATGAGGACTGCAACAAGGGCAATAAAGAGAATGTGAGGGAGAACAAGCGCCCGGCAAACAAGAGAGTCGGGAAACCTAACAAAAGTAACAAAAGGCATGATACGGGGAGGGTAGCCTCACCGCCCCGCCACACCACTAGAGCGCGTAGGAAGGCACACCTCTACGCCAGATGCCAAAGCATGTATAAAGAATGCCCAAAGAAACTGGCGGACATAGTCGAGAGCAACGACTTCTCTCTACTGCAAAAAAGTAGTCCGCCCACAGTGAGGAGAATAACTAGCCTATATGAAAAGCTATGGAATACCGAAGGGCCTAAGGAGGCATACTATAACAGGCCAACAAATTACAAGGCAGTAGGGGAGTTCTTCTGCCCAATCACCTGTAAAGAGGTAGGGGACAGGATAAAAAAGATCAATAAAAGTTCTGCCCCCGGCTTAGACGGACTCAAGAAAACCCACCTGCTCCGAAAGGACGTTCACACTGCCATCGCGCGACTATTTAATTTACTCATATACAAGCAGTATTATCCCACTCAGTGGAAGCAAAATCGCACAACGCTTATCCCCAAAATATGCAAAGATAAATCAGACGTCAAAAACTGGAGGCCGATAACAATAGGGTCGATGATAGGGAGAATTTTCTCGTCTATCTTAGATAGGAGAATCCGAAATAAAATACAGCAGTCAGAGCGACAAAAAGGATTCACCCAGGAGAATGGCTGCTTTAACAACGTTCAAATTCTGGACGCAGCTATAAGGGGTGCAAAAAGTGAGGGGGGCATCATGGCAATGCTCGATATAGAGAAGGCATTCGATACCCTCCCGCACGCGCCGATCAAGCATCTCCTGATGAGGAAAGGCATACCCGAAAAAGTCGCTGATTACATCCAAGGGATGCACGAAAATTGCCATACCAGAATAAAGGGGAGCGACGGCTCTATTGAGATACAACTAAAAAGGGGGGTGAAGCAGGGAGACCCGCTTTCCCCCCTTATATTTAATCTAGCAATCGAGCCTCTGGTAGAGAATATTCAGAGCAGGACCATAGGGATAAAGCTGGCCGATAGCAGTGAGCGAGTATCTGTGCTAGCATTCGCAGATGATCTTGTAATATTAGCCAGAGACACGCAAACCGTTCGAGTCCAATTACAAATGGTGGAGAAATTTTTAGCCGAAAGAGGCATGAAGCTTTCGGCAAATAAATTCACTACAACCCAGTATGTTGCGCGAGCGAAGTCATTTTATACAAAAAACCCTGGGCTACGAATTGGGGGGAAGAAACTTTATCTGCTGCGCCCGATGAAATAATGAAATATCTGGGAGCCAAACTAACCTCGTGGCGAGACGTTAGGAATGGCTTCGAGATAGAAACTTTTAAAGAGGCAATGCAAAGGGTCAAATCACTCTCACTAAAACCCATGCAGAAAATCGACCTTTTAGACCCCCAAGCATCGCATGCTTAAAGGAGATAGACATCCTGGTAAGATGCGAAAGTAAAAACATCCTGAGACTACATAACACTACATGTAACGCCTTTTTATACATGCCTAGGAGATCGGGGGGTTTGGGACTACCCGAGATCGAAAAGTTGGTTTTAGTCGCTGCCCTGAAAAACGGGTTGAAAGCGCAAGAGTCTGAATATGGGAAAATTAGAGCGACAATAATCTCGGAGAGCCAAGTAAACAAGATAAAGCAATACGCCAAACAACTTAGACTACCCTGGCATACTTTCACTGAAAAATTGTAATTGCTCCCAAATGTAGGGGTGGAAAAGTTGTGGGGTGTTTTTTCCCGCACAACGGTACCGCCTCAGTTTATGACTTGCCCGATATAATTGCAAGCGGCGCACGCGCAGGGAGGCAGACAGCTGGAACAACATCCGCAGCTAACGGAAGACGACGAGTAATACCCCTATCTGAATTTTTGTCGTCCTAACTCCCTTAATAAGTGGGACAGAACGTTTTCAGGGGAAAACGTATCTACGCATGCGCCTCTCTTTGTGGTGACCCTAATCCACCTCCAACCGTCCTCTGGGTGTACATTCAGCGGCCTTCCTATAACGCCTCCATCGTCATTTTTTTGGGAAGGCGCCGTATCGTGTGGCTGTCTCCATCTGGGTACCGCATTCGACTACAGCTCTATTCCACAAGCCCTGACAGCACGTCTGCGTTGACGTTGAGGGTACAACATTGTCATAGTTATTAGAGCCCCGTAAGTACTTCTACAGAGCTCCATCGCAATCATTCTCTACTACAAGGCTATCACAACAGCTGAATTTCTAGATTGCAAACTAATTCCTTAGAGGAAGAGTAAACGGTGCACTATAACTACCACTTATTTTAAACCTAGAGTGTTAAACCTCGAGAAGGTGCACCTCCTGGTAATAAAATGGAAAATAGTGACTCGACTCATGTCTGTGAATATGGAGGGACTTACACCACCTTTCAATAATTAAAACAGCACAGAAGGTACTATTGCAGAGGGCCTATTGAGCACCAACCTGATAATGTATGTAACATCTGCGAACGTGAATTCGCCAATTACTCCGGGTTGCAAACACACAAAAGACGAACCTATCCAACGGAATTTAACGCAGAAAGGGAAAATGCCGATAAAAGACTGCTTCACCCATGGTCTCAACTTGAAAACCTCCACTTAGTGAAGGTTGAGCTAGCATATAAGGGCTACAATATTAACCAACATCTTCATCAACCCTTCTCCGAGCGCACGTTTGACTCAATAAAAAGTCACCGAAGATCAGCTCAGTACTTGCAGTTGAGAAACAGAATCAAAGCTGAATTGGAAGAAGCTATCGAAATAGGAGAGGATGGAGAGGAAATAGTCCCTCAATTCGATGCTACCAATAATGTTGAAGTTTCCACTATGCAATCTCCCAACCAAGCCGAAATCAACGTTGTTGTCGCGCATAGTCGTGATACAAGCCTACAGGAACCACGAGAAGATGATGAAATCGACACCGCGAATGTATGTGAGCCAATAGCTCACGTTTCATTGGCGCAGGAGCTGCTTGAGGCGGAACCAAATCTCTTCCCAAGGTCACCGCTGATCACATCACAACTAACTGATCTACCATCTTCTCAACTCACTCCACCTACCTCGACTTTGGAAACCAGAAGCGTTTCCTCAGTTTCCGGCGGCATAGTGCCTAGGTGATTGAGGTGCCTAGGGAAAACAAGAGCGAGACTGGTCCAGCTGAAGCTCCTATCCGGCCTTCTGAGCTAAAGAGTGAGGACGAAGATGTTCTCAGTTACGTAAGAGAGTGATTAAAATCTAACGATGTATCAAAGTCTCCTGAAATCGTCAAACTGGTTAATTCCTTTTTTGACGATACCTCGACAGGACCAATCGTCGTACAAGAGCTATACTCGGTAATCATTAATGAATTTCTTGGGTACACTACTTCCAATGATATAGTACCTAAGAGAAAAACTCCGAACAGAACAAGACCTCTCAGACGCCCTGAACTTTACAGACTCGCTCAGAGATTATGGGACTCAGACAGCGCTCGACATGCAGGCGCCATTATTGACGGCACATTGGGACACATCACTAATTAAAGCCCCCACTCGAAGGTGTTACGACTGCATATAAGAACCTACAGAATCGACAGCTGACGAAGAACAAGTGACGAAAATGAAAAAAAAAACATAATTGCAAGATTTATGTACCGATTACCGTAGGTAACATCGATGAGGGGTGTAAGGGGTGATGGTTCAAAATGAGCACCAACCCAAATGCCAACCTCACCTGCACGTGGTGCACCCTGCTAGAGAACAGACGAGGAAATGGCGACCGAATTTCTGCCGGTATAAGCAGAAGCCCCTCAATTCTGAGGTTAGGGCACTCTCTTGTCCTTGGAGTGAGAAATCGCTCCAAAAGGCGGATGAACTGGAAAAGTCAACGGCATGGGAATGCAGAAGGCAACGGGAAACCACTGCATTAAAAGTCCATATGGACATCCCAAGAGTCAACAATCATGGCGAGTAACGACACAATGGCCCCTAGTCCGCGGCAGATCTTAAATGGTCAGGGGGTGCGAAGAATCACCGCGAGGAGGAACCACCCGAATGTGGAAAAATGTCAAGCAGCACTGCGGATAGGAACTTGGAACGTTCGTAGTATGTTTATGGCCGGAAAACTGAACAACATCATTCAGGAAATGAAAAGAATATCAATTAATATTCTCGGGATAAGTGAGATGAGATGGCCAGGAAAAGGAAAACAACAACACGGAGATGCTACAATCTACTATTCTGGAAACGACTTACCAAATCAGCCAAATGGGGTGGGCGTCATATTAAACAATAGACTAAACAAATCTGTTATTAACTTCGTACCATTCTCAGATAGGACACTTCTATTGCAACTTAAATCTAACCAGTTCAACATCAATATTATCCAATGCTATGCTCCAACTGCAGACAAACACATCAACGAAATAACTAATTTTTATAAAGAATTAAAACAACTCCTAGCATACACGCGGAAAAACGAACCCATCATTATTCTTGGAGATTTCAATGCCAAAGTTGGTAAAGGGATAGTGGATAATGTGGTCGGAGAATATGGACTGGGCGAGCGGAACGACCGCGGTGACACTCTAGTGCAATTCTGTCAAGAAGAGAACTTCGTCATAGCTAACACTTGGTTTAAACTACCTCCCCGACGACTTTACACTTGGCAATCCCCGCAACACAATAAAACAAACGTTGTCAGAAACCAAATCGACTTCATTCTAATAAAAGAACGATTCAAAAATGGAATTCATGGCATAAGAACATACCCAGGCACAGATATTAATTCAGACCACAACCCAGTAGTTGGCAACCTTAATATAAAATTGAAAAAACTGACAAAGAAACACAAGTTAGTTGACATCACCAACCTCCGCGACCCATCTAAAAAAGACGAATTGAGAGAGAAAGTCAACTATGAAATATCGAATATAAACAACCCAGAATTTGGAAAAAACACCGAGGAAGATTGGAATAATATGAAGGATAAAATGCATAGAATTGAGAAGGAAGTAATTGGTCCAACATGTACAAACAAGAAAAAAGAATGGATGACTGAAGAAATATTAAATATGATGGATAAAAGGAGAACATACAAGAATAGATATACGACTATGTACGAAACACTTAACAAACAAATAAAAAAGAAAATAAAGGAAGCAAAAGAATACTGGATGGCCCAGAAATGTTATGAGATTGAAAAATTACAACAAAAACACGATCATTCAGCAATTCATAAGAAAGTTAAAGAATTGGCAGGCCAGGGAAGAAAGAACATCCCAAACAGAATAGTTGGAAACGACAACAAACCCATATTAGATGAAAAAGAACTGAAAGACCATTGGATAAATTATATTCGACAATTATTCTCTGCTCAAGATCCACGTCACTTTAACAGGAAAGAAGATTCAGAAGAAGCACCAGATATTCTAACATCGGAGGTTGAAAGGGAACTCAAAACCTGCAAAACAGGAAAGGCTGCTGGGCCAGATGGAATCCACATTGAGACTTTCAAACTCTTGAACGAGCAGAATACAAAGGTTTTGACTAAGCTTCTAAATCAAATATACAAAAGCGGAAATATCCCACGCGACTGGTTAAAGTCCGACTTCATTCCCATACCGAAGAAAGCAAATGCACATAAATGTGAAGATTTCAGATTAATTAGCCTAATGAGTCATGCATTGAAACTTCTTTTAAAAATCATACACCAACGAATATTCAAGAAATGCGAAATAGATCTGGACGACGCACAATTCGGTTTTAGAGAAGGAATGGGCACGAGGGAAGCACTGTTCAGCCTATCTGTATTGTTACAGAAATGTCGAGACCAACAAAAAGAAGCTTTCATCTGTTTTATCGACTACGAGAAGGCGTTCGACAGAGTCGAACACACATCCCTGTTTAACATTTTAAAAGAAAAGGGTCTCGATAATAATGACATCCAGTTCCTGAAAAATTTATACTGGGACCAAACAGCGGTTATCAGGGTCGAAGGGGACAAAACAGATGATGTACCCTTTCATAGGGGAGTGCGACAGGGATGTGTCTTATCGCCCTTACTATTTAATATATATTCTGGCTATATATTCGATGAAGCTCTACAGGGTATGGAGCACGGCATTAGAATAAACGGACATCTGATTAACAACTTACGCTTTGCAGATGATACCGCCATCATAGCCGATGGATTAGAAGGACTCCAACAACTAATAAATCGAATCGACAGAGTAGGAGAGACCCTGGGCTTTAAAATTAATATAAAGAAGACAAAAGTAATGGCCATCACTAGAAGAACCAATCCAGCACCAGATATATATATATATATATATATATATATATATATATAAATGGACTACCGATCGAAAACGTACCCAAGTTCAAGTATTTAGGTACCTGGATAACATCTGATCTGAATCCTAGTACAGAAATCAGATCGCGCATAGAACAGGCCAGATCCGTATTCAATGGAATGCGACCAGTGCTTTGTAACCGATCACTGAACTTGAAATTACGCGTTAGATTTGTTAATTGTTACATCTATTCCGTCTTGCTGTACGGATCTGAAGTCTGGACCCTAAAGGCCGAAACACTAAGGCGGCTGGAAGCTTTTGAAATGTGGGTACATAGAAGGCTCTTAAAAATACCCTGGACAGACCACATCAGTAATGAAGAAGTTCTGAGAAGAATAGGTAAGGACAGAGACTTAGTTGTCAACATAAAGAAGAGAAAAACCGCGTACTTGGGACATGTAATCAGGAGTGATAGAATGAAGCTGCTGAAAATAATAATGGAAGGCAAAATAGAAGGCAGGCGAGGTATAGGAAGACGCCAACATTCGTGGTTGAAAAACATAAGAGACTGGACCGGATTAGACTCACATTCCTTATTCCGAGCTGCTCAAAACCGGACCCATTTCGCCGAGATCGTTGCCAACCTTCACTAAGGTGAAGACGGAACCGAAAGAAGAAGAACATCGATGAAATATTATCGAAGAAACAGTCAAACTCCAAGGGACCCGACGGCTTGGGTATTCTAGACTTCAAACGAATCCTAACAACAGCCTTAGCCCTATTATTTAATACAGTCGAACTTGGATAAGTCGAACCTTCTCTAATTCGAAATCTTCTTTAATTCGAATATTTCTCTTGGTCCCTAGACATTTCCTATATAAATAATGTTTGATTAATTCGAATTAAATGTTGGATAATTCGAAATTTTTACGAGTTCAAACACGAACACGATTTCGTTTCAAACAGGAAATTTCCACAATAGACGTATTAGCGTCAGGTAATTTTGAAGCCGTATTTAATGGTGATTTTCGCTAACTGCGCTACCTACCCCTACCCCATTTTTGTAAAATGACAATCAATCACAGTCTAATCTATGTATGTAACCTGACACGTGCGGTAGTGTTACGGACAACATACGTACATATTGTAAGCGGTTTATTTACGAATTTCTTTCCAATTTTTTTTGTGAATCTTTGACTGTCGGGTGTAGATGTCGTCGCTTCGTAAGCCTACACCATACAAAACTTTGACGTTGGATGAAAAAATTGCGGTGATTAAAGAAGTAGAGAGGGGGATAAAAAAGAAACCTGAGATTGCCAAGGAGTTTGGAATTCCTGCTAACACGTTTCCACCTATTTGAAGAATAAAGAAAAAATTCTCGGTACTGAAAGTAAGAACGCTAAAGGCAGAAAAAGGTTGAGGGAGCCGGATAATCCAGATTTGGACAATTGTGTTTTGAAATGGTTCAAACAAGCGAGGGATAAGAAGATTCCCATGAGTGGTCACCTTATAAGAAGCAAAGCTGAACAATTTGCTACTGCAATGGAGAAAAACAACTTTAAGGCGAGTACAGGGTGGCTAGGTGGCTTTAAAGAACGCAACAAAATTTCGTTCAAATCCATTTGTGGAGAAAGTGGAGCAGTTAATCAACAAAAAGTCAACCAATGGAAAACAGGTTTGGAGGAGATCATTCAGGACAGAGACGAAAGGGACCTTCAATGTTGACGAAACGGGTCTCTTTTTTTTTAAATGCACACCTGACAAAACACTCGAATTTAAAGATGAAAAATGTCATGGAAGAAAAATGAGCAAAGAGAGTCACCCTCCTGGTTGGTGCAAACATGGACGGTTCAGAAAAGCTGCCTCTATTGAAGATTGGCAAGTCGGCTAATCCACGTTGTTTCAAGAACGTCAAATCGAAACCACTGGAGTATGTCAACAGCGCAAGAGTTTGGATGACCAGTGAACTTTTTGAAAAGTGGCTGTTGAACTTGGACAAAAAGTTCATAAAAGAAAAACGAAAAGTTATCTTGTTCATCGATAATTGTACTGCACAAAATATTATCCCACTAATGGAACATGTGGAAGTTATGTTTGTTCCTGCCAACATGATTTCGGTTATTCAGCCTATGGACCAAGGGATTTTAAAAAATCTTAAACATTTTTACAGACGTTTTTTGGTTGAGAACATATTAACTGAAGATTGCGATGCCCTTAAAATCAAGCTAGACATTCTCCAAGCGTCTAGAATGTGTAAAAAAAGCTTGGTACAAAGTAACGCCTGAAACGATCAAACACTGTTTCAAGAAAGCTGGTTTTGTGAAAAAGGAGGAGGGCGCAGAAAATTGTACCAAACGACATAGCGGAAGCGGTGCATTCAGATGACGGCTGGGAGGACATCATTTCTGATCCTGCCATCTCGTATGAAGATTTTGTCAACGTGGATGAAGATGTTGCGGTATGTGGTGAGATAACCAACCGACGCAGAAATCATCGCTGAAGTGCTAAACAACAACGTTGAAAAACAAGATACCGACGAGGCATTGAGTGATGAAGACGAGTCATCAGTTACGGAGGAAGTACACGTACCCAGTGCGGCCGAAGGAATGAACTATGTCACAAATCTTAGACGTTTTTTTGAAAGTAAAAATGACGTAAGTCATCACATTTTGCAATCATTAAATATGCTAGAATCTCATATCATTACTGACAGGCTTAGATCTAAAACACAAGTTAAGATTTCCAATTTCTTTGGTGTAAAATTAAGTTGAATTTCTATATATGCATGAACATATTACATATTAAATCAATATATTTATGATTCCGTTTTGTAACTTTTTTTTATGTACTGTATACTACATACACAATTACTCTTCCTAATAAAAATGTACGATATATCATTAATTTATAACTATGTACCTAATAGTATACTTTTCAATAAAAGTTTTTAGCAAAAATGTAAAATTTCATTGTTTAAAGCTTTTTTATTCAAAACTTCTGTAATTCGAATTTTTGGATAATTCGAAGTTTTTTGTCGGTCCTGTGGGGGTCGAATTATCCAAATTCGACGTATAATAATCTTTTCTGGCACTATTCCTAGAGAGTGGAGAGAAAACAGGACCACCTTGATTCCCAAACTAGGTGCGGAGTCGGTAACGGTGGATGGCTGGCGCCCTATTACGATCTCTTCGGCCGGCCTTCGTATCCTGAATAAAATCCTGGGTAAAAAATTCGGCAGTCTCCCACTACACACAAGCCAGCGTGGCTTTAGGAGTATCGATGGCACTTTAGCAAACACATTCCTCCTTCAGACAATTATCAAAACGTATCGAGAAGCTGCCAAGCCACACTCCATTACAACGTTAGACATCAGGAAGGCATTTGATACTATTTCTCATAAGAGTATCATGCGAGCATTAAGGAGATTCAACGCGGAGGGAAAAATTAGGGACCCCATAACTTACTCTTACTCAGGGGCATTCCCCAAGATCCACGTTGGGCAGGTGATGACAGAGAAAATTTATTTTAAAAGAGGAGTTAAACAAGGGGACCCACTATCGCCGTATCTTTTTAACCTGGTTTTAGACGAGTTGGTCGAAGAATTACATCACCAAGGTGAGGGACTCAGCATAGACGGAGTTAATATTTCCTCTGCCGCCTACGCTGACGACCTTATACTGCTCGCTGGGAACCGCTATGAGGCCCAGGCACAAGTGAGGAGGGTGGTTAAATTTTTGGGAAACCGAGGAATGGCGGTCAATCAGTCGAAATGCACCAACCTTACGGTTAAAGTCTTACCTGCAGTCTTACCTGCATATGTCGCACCCTCCCCACAGGTTTATATTGGACAACATTGGATAGGGATAGATCAACAATTTAAATATCTGGGGTATAAGTTCGATTATTCAGGAAAAAAGCAGTCATCCATAAAACCGCTGCAAGAACACCAAGCTGTATATTATCAAAGCATATCTCTTACCAAGATACATTCACATCTTACAAAATCCCGAAATATCACTTAAGACCCTAAGGAAATCAGATCGCCTGATTAGGCTAAGTGTGAAGAAAATCCAGAATTTTCTGTTTTGAGAATAACATTCCCGCCATTCTCATCAATAGAATCCGGAACCTTCGAAAAATCGCTGAAAATGACCTACAAGCAGTATGGAAATCGAAGTACACGCATCGATTGCTCTCTAAATGGGAATCATGGACTAGAGAAGTAGGTTTAAACACACGGTCATATTGCAGTTATTGGGGAGCGAAACTGGAATCAAGTGTGGCAGGAGGGGGATTATGGCAAGTGGGAAATTCGGCGGCTGGGTCATCGTGGATAGGCAACCCCCCCCCCTTACTGGTCAGGTAAGGACTTCATTCAAGCTATGCTCCTACGGTTCAACCTATTACCCACACACGGAGGCATCCATAATAGATCGGAGAACAACAAATGCCGAGCTGGTTGTAACCGTAGGAAGACACTATGCCACGTTCTACAACAATGTCCGGTAACGCACTACCCTCGAATACGTAGACATGACCGAGTCGTGAATCAACTGGGAAGATCAGCGCGGGGCACGGGATGGGAAGTAGAAATCAAGCCCAGGATAAGGACTCCTAATGGAGCCCTTTACAAACCGGATTTGTTGATTTCAAAAGGAGCTGAACTGCTCATAGTAGAGGTCGGAATTCATTGGGAAGGGCCTGACACGCTAAAAACCTCCTATAATCAGAAAATCGGGCATTACAACCAGCCCGATATAATTGAAACCTTAAAAACTTAACCACCCATTGGCCAACAAAATAGGCTTAAGCCAGCATCAAGTTTCTATCCTTATCCAGGATACCATTCAGGGAGGGTTTATCACACATGGCTGTTTCGGGTCAAGGGTATGGG
>OX276464.1:1774186-1941686 GCA_946251905.1 Cryptocephalus moraei | reverse complement strand
CAGAATTTAATCTAGGTTTTTTCCTTCATTCACTGGACTATAAATAATAAAAGATATTAATAATAATTTATGTAGAAGCGCTGTCATATCTCGGTCCACGTTTCCGGCATTACTATGTATATATATATATATATATATATATATATATATATATATATATATATAATAGTAATTGGTGACTAAGTAATGAAAACGTTTTCTTGGGGAAACTAAAAATATTTTAGCCCTGCTTGTGGGGATGTAGTCAGCGAAGATAGACAAAAATTAAGAGGCCAGGATGTCCGTAACTATTTTTATATTATTTTATTCAAGCATTCGAAAGCCGTCGCTTTCTTCCCCAGGAAACAGTACTAAAAAACAATTTTTACATATAAAAAATTGTAAAAATATGTATCGAAGGATAGTGGACTTACTGCAATAGAGTGAAAGCCTGGAGAAAAACGTTACGTGGTTGCGTGAGCAGTATAAAAAACCTACAGTTTGTGTTGACACAACAAAATCCAATCCGTGTAGTAAGTTGGACAGCTATGTTAATATTAAAAACTAACTAAATAATGAAGAAATATGGACGAAGAGGCAATTGACAACAGAAAAAGAAACAAGAGAGAACCATACAAATAGACATCGACAAAGCCTTAGAACAATTATACTTTACAGAACAGAATTACAAATGACTAGTGGTAATATAACAAACACAAAAATAAAATAATTTGTGGTGAAACCATCAGTCATTGTTAGTCATGGTCGTATGATGATAAATTATTACCTAATAACAAAACATATTCGTACATGGAACTTAGATTATTAATGTCCGATCTCTTATTAATACTATTACAATCTTTTTGTATTTGTAACATCTCTTGGAAACTCCGTTTATACCAATTTGACTCATGTACTAAGATAGATGATTCTTCAAAGTTAAACTTATGATCTAGATCAATAGAATGTTCAACTAAAGCACAGGATCGCTTTTGATGTCTCAAATCACTCTTATGTAAAATTAACCTGTTATGCAAGGAGCGTGAGGTTTGGCCAATATATGTCTTATCACAATCACAACAAGGAATGTTATAGACAATACCCGTTATTTCCTTATTGTTAAGGGGAGTTTTAAGTCTTGTAAACAATCTTGCTACAGTTTTAAGGTTCTTTTTCGCGATGAACAGGTTGCTTGTATTAAATGTTTTTGTTAATAATGGAGTGATTTCTGCAATATAGGGTAATGAGCGGTATATTTTTTGCTCAGCAACTGGTTTACCTCTAGGAGACAAAACTGTAGAAGGATTGTGTAAATCAAGACTTAAATTCCTTGACAGATTTAAGATGTTACTATTCTCACAAGTGACAGAGTTGCTAAACAATAGTTTGCATACTAAATCTACAGGATAAGAATTCTGTATTAAAATTAATTTTAGATTATTCTACTCCGTACGGATGAAGTCAGGATGAGTTAGACGTTTTACCCTTGTTTTAAGAACCAATATTATATTTATTTTCATGTTAAAAGGATGATACGAATGGTAATGTAAGTATCGATTACTACATATCGGTTTTCGATACCATCTGGTACGAATGATGCCATTATGGTAGTGAACTAGCAACATGTCTAAGAAAGGAATCTTGCCTTCAACCTCATGTTCACAAGTGAACTGAATATCGGTAGTGAAAGCAATTTGAGAACTATCATTTGGGACAGCTAATATCAAATCGTCCACATACCTTTCAACAAAACGTATGGTAAACGGTATATTTTTTAAAACATCAGTTATTAATTCATCCAAGATGAAATTTACCAAGATATATATATATATATATATATATATATATATATATATATATATATATATGTATGTTTGGGTACGTTAGGTTGGGACAGGATATATGCTCGGAAGTATGTTGGATGAACTCGGCGGTCAGCAAGCGCGGGTAAACGGCGGGAGTAACTGCGACCCTCTTGGCTCGCGGGGGTCTAGCGTGTGTTCGTTTCGACAGTGTGTCGTGGTGTTTTTCACGCAACTGGTGCGTTTACGTAACCACTGTGTTAATTGCTTTTGCTCCGTCTACTGTTCGCCTCCGAGTGGCGCGAGCCGGGGAAGGTACTGCGTATTTAATTACGCGTACGGCCAAGACCAGGGACGCCCCCAGCAGTCAGACAGTCGGGTACACCCAGAGAGCTACCAGCGAACTCCACCTCAAACATCTTGGGGTGGCGGGTAGCGAGTCCGTGTGTTTAGTGTACTTTAAAATGTTGTAAATAAGTTCATAATCTGTATTTGTTAATCATATCTATATTCATTAGCACGTATTTTCGGTTATTCTCTTCTTGCATTGATCACTCTCCCATAAACATATTCCTTGAAATATTTATTGTTATTATGTTATGATATGTTCGTGCGTTATGTTCCATGTTTTGTGTTTGACAAGCGTACAGTAGTTCCATGTTACGAGTTACGATTGGAAGCGTATCTGTTGTTACTTACTTACTACACTACCTACTAACGTTTCTCATTAAAGTTACTCAGAGACAACTGCAGTGCATTCCTTTCGACACCCGACCTCCTCCGGATTAGTGATAAAGAACATATTATTTGGCGACGAGGATGGGATCCGCATGTGAGGTTTAAACGTCGAAAACTTTGGATGAAAAATTTGGAGGTTAGGCGAGGCAGGCTTACAAGAGTGCCATTGTGTGCGTTACACGTCACACGGAAAAAAGGCGCGAGTTTCTACTAGCCATTACAGTGCTACCTACAGCCGACGACAGCGTCGTACGATAAGACACCGATACAAGTGTTTTTCAAAGTTAAGCGGAAACAATGCCAGACGAATCGAACATTCCGAACACTACCGCGAGTACTCTGGCCACGGCGGCAGCCACAGTCACATCCAGCAGTGCTCCGACATCAGTCGTCGCTATAGCTATAGGCATTCAGCCCTTCGATACCTCGCACCCTGCAAAGTGGCTACGATGGGTAAGCTTGCTCCAGTTCAACTTCGAATTAGCTCGGATTAAAGACCCAGCAATGAAGAGAGCGCAATTCTGCACGGGGTGTGGAGACGATCTCTACGATTTGACTTGTAACCTTTTACATCCACTTGAAGTGAAAGATGTCGAATACCAAGCGATAATAGACAAGTTAACTGCGCATTTCAATCCTCAGATCAATGAAGTAGCAGCCTACTACAGGTTCCACCACTGCATTCAGAAGGCCGACCAAACGGTGTCCGAATTTGTCGCCGAACTGCGGAGACTGGCGTCAGATTGTGGGTTCAACACCATGTTGGAAAACATGATATGCAGATTGCGAGATAACAAGGTGCGTACTCGATTACTACAGATCGACAAGTTAAATTTGGCTACGTCTGTCGCAACGGCATCAACTTCAGAAACTACTCAATCACATGCATTAGAGATGGGAGCGGCCGCTGTATACAAGGTTGCCAATCTACAAGGATCTACACCTACAGGAGAGCAGCCGCCAGCGACCCAATCTACAACCATGGTCCAACAACAAGGTGTTATGCAAGTAAACACTAGGGCGCAAATGTGTTTTCGATGCGCTGGAGACCATAAAGCTCCTGAATGTAGCATGTCCCCTGATTCACTCTACTGCACGGCGTGCACAAAAAAGGGACATGTGGCGAAAGTGTGCAAGACCAGTGAAGGCAAACGCAACAACAAACGAGGAAATAATCCTGAGGACAAAACGTCCGGAGAGAAAAGACAGGCGAATCAGAAGCTCCAAGGTCGTCTGCTCATCAAGTTACGGCTCATCCAGGCACGTCAGGAGTGGTGCCATAGTTTACACCTCCCATGGCTCCACAAACTCCTTCGAATTCGTCATACAATCCATACTTTGGTCTGTTCCAGATCAACGAAGTTGGAAACACACCGAACGGGATCATCAACGTTCCCCCGGCACTGACGATTACAGTATCAGTGGACGGAAAACAGGATGAAAGTGGATTCAGGCGCTGCAGTTACATGCATGCACAAGAACACGTTCGAGCGTCTATGGGGGCCTCATGCTAAAATCGATCCTACCATGGGAATAAGGCTTGCCTGTTATCAAAACCAGTCTTTACGAATCCTGGGCACCAAAACTACTGACGTCAAGTTCAAGGACGGAGAAGCTACACTACCGATCGTGATTGTGGACAACTGCAAAGACCACTGCCTACTGGGACGAAATTGGTTCTCTCCACTTGGGTTTTCTGTCGAGGGCATCCACTCAATACAGTCTATGTCGACACCGTTACTCGATACAATTCCAGAGTTTGCACACCCTGCATTGGCTAACGATGATCGAGCTCTTGGAGAGTTTGAAGGACTACTATCAAGCCAATACCATTTTCTGTGTGGGCTACGCCAGTGGTGATAGTGACAAAGGGCGACGGCAGTTTGAGGCTATGCGGCGATTACAAGGCTACCGTCAACACAGTTCTACGCCCGGAGCGCTACCCACTACCCATTCTGCATGATCTCTTCGTGCAACTCTCAGGAGGACAAATCTTTTTAAAATTGGATCTCGACCAGGCATTCACTCAGTTAAAGGTCGACGATGAGGCTTCACGGTTGCTGGCGATAAATACCATAAAGGGATTGTTCGCAGTTCACAGGATACCCTTCGGAATCTCACCTGCGCCAGGGATTTTCCAACGCACCATTACTGGCTGGTATCAAAGGGGTTGCTGTACTCATCGATGCCATCGTGGTAGCTGGAAAAGGGGTCCAGGACGTTTGGCCGCCGCCGTTTGGCCGTCGCCGTTTGGACGTCGCCGTTTGGACGTCGCCGTTTGGACGTAGGGACGTTTGGACGTAGGGACGTTTGGACGTCGGGACGTTTGGACGTCGGGACATTTGGCCGTGGCAAATTTGGCCGTTTATTGCAAACACCTTAAACACAATGTTAAGGGGTAAGGGTAAGGGTAACACTTTTTCGTGGATTCTGTTTATAATAATCTGACAATACAATTGGTTTTACCTATATTATTTAACCCACAAATATGAATATAAAAATGTTACGTTTTCCCCAAAAAGTATGTAATAGTTATTCAATTTAATTTTGTCATTTATGCATTTTTATACATGTTTTATTTTTGGGGTGATGTATTTTGCTTACTGGAAATCAAGAGAAGAAACAACAAAAATATTAGAAATTATAATTATTCATAATTATCCTAATTGACATTTTGGGAATCATTTTTCTAGTTTACCTACGTCTCATTTATACTGTGATATCATTTACGATTTATTAAGTATAGAAACCTTAATTTTCAGCAAAATATGTATTTTTAATACATACTTTTTATGTATATCGAAAATATATATTTCTAATGATGAGAAAGCCTTGAACGAAAGTGTGCAATGATCTCTAGAGAGTGGACTGTATGTAGGTATCTCTCGTAACTCGTGGTGGCTGCGGAGATAAATCTTGTCTCCAGGGTGTAAGGCTGAAGACGTTCTTGTAGATGGAGATCAGGGCTTGTCGTGACCTCTTTGAAGTTCTTGAAGTTCTCGTAGGTGGAGATCAGTGCTTGACGTGATCCCTTGAAGTTCTCGTAAGTGGAGATCGGGCGTAACGTACTCTCCGGTTTGAAGTTTGTTAGGTTTTAGGTAGTCAGGTTAAGTGGCGTGAATCACAACACACTGTTTGAGCATACGTGGTAAACTGATTTATTGTACCAAAATTCAGGGTTTTTATACAGATTCATTTTACATAGGTCAAATACGATTTTATTGTTTCGTTACCTTGCACCCAGCTGACCTTCCGTTATCACGTTACCGAGATGTTGTGTTATGCTTAGTCAGCTGAGTTGAACTTGACCGCTCACGTTCTGTTGAATTTAATAACGTGAAACGGTCGCTGGTATTATTGATTCGTGTGCGAACGTTAAAACAATCCAATAATATTGTTCAAACTTATCCTCGCTCTTAATTATGCATTGTTTTTCTGTTTTGTAAAACAACGCGTATTAATTTTCAATGATAAAATTACGTAAAAAGTTCCCTAAATTCGGTTACAATGAATAATGATTTCTTCACCTAAAATTCCCTTAAATAATGTTGACGCTAGCGTCAACAGCATTTTATATGAAATTCTAACTCTAATATTAATATTGATTAGTTTGGTGAGTATCTATTTATTTCGGATTTATTTATTTTATGTTTATTTACTTATAAAATACATGTAATTTATTTTATTCTTTAAGTCATCCATTTTATTACCCACCGGTAAAATTTGCAAACCTACTTTAAATAGGTATGGGTAGGTACTTCACTGTATTTTCATTCATATATTAATTACCCTGTCTTACAAATTGCAACATATAACAATTGTCATTAAATTATAAACAGAATCCAAGAAAAAGTATTACCCTTACTCTTACCCTTTAACATTGTGTTTAAGGTGTTTGCAATAAACGACCAAATTTGCCACGGCCAAATGTCCCGACGTCCAAACGTCCTGACGGCCAAACGTCCATACGTCCCTACCAAACGGCGGCGGCCAAACGTCCCATCCCGCTGGAAAAGACCTACAGGAGAACAGGCAGCGAGTAAAACAGGTGTTGGACGTGTTATACAAGCTCGGATTAAAACTGAAGAAAACCAAATGCATGCTGTTTGCAGAATGTGTTGAGTTCCTGGGTCATCGTGTGGATAAAAATGGAATCCACCCACTTCTTGGCAAGGTGGAAGCGATCATCAAAGCACCCGCACCAAAAAACAAGACCGAACTGCAAGCACTTCTGGGATTGATCAATTTCTACGACCGATTCCTGCCGAATAGAGCACATACATTTGAACCTCTTTATCGGTTACTACAAAAAGAAACATCCTGGAGCTGGAACGAAGAGCAAGAGACTGCCTTGCGAACAACCAAACGCTGTTTAAGGTCGGAACCAATCCTTACTTACTACTACGGTGACAAGCAATTAGCTTTGTCATGTGATACATCCCCGTACGGAGTGGGAGCAGTACTTACATGTCATGGAGGATGGCACCGAAAGGTCCATAGGCTATGCATCACGCACCATGATGCCTACAGAGCAAGATTGCGCTCAAATCGACAAAGAAGCAATATCTTTCATTTTTGACGTAACAAAGTTCCACAAATTCATCTTCGGTAGACCACAAGTGTTCTTCATTACAGACCATAAACCGCTTCTAGGAGTTTTCAAGCAAGGTGCAATTACATCACCGCATTTATCAACAAGAGTGATACGTTGGTCCATTATTTTAAGCGCATACGACTACGTCTTCGTATATAGAGAGGGGAAGAAGCACGGCAATGCAGATGCCTTATCTCGGTTACCTCTCCAGCACATGCCAAGTGAAGAGTTTCCCGAGCCTGCTGGCGTACATCTACTGGAGCTCAATTCAACCTGGTCACGTGGCACGAGGTTGCAACAACTACAGCAGCTGATCCAGTTCTAAGCAAGGTTCTAGAGCACGTTAAGAAAGGATGGCCATCCAAGGTTCCAGAAAAGCTGATGGTTTATTAGAAACTGCGGGACGAGATATCTACCCAAAGAGATTGCTTGCTGAGGGGAGATAGAGTCATTGTTCCAGGGATGCTTCAACCAAAGATACTTCAGGCATTACATGCATCACACTGTGGCATTGTAAAATCAAAGGCGGCAGCGCGCTCCTACGTATGGTGGCCCAACTTAACTAAGGAAGTGGAAAATACCGTAAGGGCCTGTCAATGGTGCCAGGGAAACCAACGAAACCCACCCAAGGCTCCTCCGCTCCCTTGGCCTAAACCAAGACATCCGTGGGATAGAATTCACATGGATTATGCAGGTCCAGTCGACTACGAGACATTCCTGATAATCGTAGATGCTTACTCTAAATTTCCTGTTACAAGAAAGTTCCATCTGAGTGCCGCAGAGCTAATCAAAACCCTGCGAGAGACATTCGCGGACTTTGGAATTCCAAAAACAACAGTCGCAGACAATGGAAGGCAGTTCCGTTCACAAGAATTGGCCGAATTTTTCGACAAAAACGGTATTACATACTTATTTTCACCACGGTACCATCCACCTTCTAATGGATTGGCAGAGAATATGGTACGCACCTTCAAGGAGTTATGGTACAAATTTGGAGGGGAGAGAGACAAGCGAGTCAGACTAGCACGAGTCCTTTTTGCCATGAGAACAGCGATCGGCCCGAACAATACTTCGCCAGCTGAAGTCTTTTTCAAAAACTTGAAAATGAGGACTCCCCTTGACAACTTGAGACCTGAACTACAGGGTACTCCAAGCAAAGACGATTTCGTGCCAAGATGGTCACTGGGAACAATCAACAGCAAAGAAGGATCGAGAGTGTACACAGTTAAGGATCAAGACGGCATCTTACACACTCGAAGTGTCGATCAGATCATAAAGAGCCAAGGTCCCGACCACTCTGCAGAAACTACGATGAAGAGCAAGGTGAACGAAGGGGACATTGAAGTCGAAGACAGCCAAGCCGAGCTTCCAGTAACTACTGCAGAAGCTGATCCACTGGCGGATAGTCAAAAGAACATATCATGTTATAAAGTAGTTAGGCGATATTTCTATTTTGATATTTATGTTGTGTATAAGAACCCTAGAGTCGTTAGTGTTTAATGTGGCTGTCGTTAGGGCGCCTTTTCTTGCCTTGGGCAGTAAATGTATAGAATTTTCAAAGTAACTATTACAGCGGGATAAACCCGGCAAAAGTGTTGGTTTTAAGAAACACCGTACTTATTCGGGTTCAGGCTCGCGGGAATTCTTGCGCTTATAATGTCGAATAGAAGCGTGAGTCGACTGACCAATCACCTGCCAGGAATCTCTTGATTACCTCCCCCATTTTATCAACCTCCTAGAGACCAACACTTCTGGAGTGTGGAGAGACGACACTTCGCTTTGAGTCATTGAGTTTATCACATCAGCATTGGGAAAAGGAAACGTGTTTTTTTGTCACATTACTTGTAAATAGGTGTAAATAAGTGTAAATAAATTACTTAAGTCAACGTTTGACAATTTATTTCACTAATTAGAGGTGTTGGCAACCAGTGCCATTTACAGTCACAGCCAGTAACGTAACACCGGGTCTTAAAGCCCGTCTGCATCTTAAGATACGGTCTTTTCGATTGTCGATCTCCGTACGGAGACACTCGTGGGTGGTGTAAGTGAATTACCGGGCCCTTGTCGCCGAGTGCGTCGGGGTAGATTTTTTTCACCTCTGACGGCCCCACCCTACAACATGGTGCTTTGCGTCTGCGGGAAGTCCTTTATATCGCAAGAGAACATGCAGACTCATCTGCGTCGTTTTCGATGTCGAGGGCCCCCGCGACAGGACGACAACACTTGCCCCCTTTGCTCGAAGGCCCTCAAGTCCTTCCAGGGAGTGCGCCAGCACATGAGGTTGGCGCATCCGTAAGAATACAATAGCCAACGTGAACGTCAATATGAGGATGCCTCTCCACGACCATCGGAGTGGGCATCGGAGGATCTCACACGCATGGCAGAGCTGGAAGTTGCATACGAGGGGAGTAGTCTAAACCGCTTCCTGTTAAGTCACTTTCCCCAGAGGACTCTGGACCAGATAAGGTACAGGCGGGGGACCCCGCGTTACGCTCAGCTGGTTAACCAGTTGAGGGCTGTGCGAGGGGCTGAGGCTGGTGGGGAAGTGGTCAGTGACGAAATCCTCGGCAACGCTAGCGGTGACGCCGCCGCCCTACCGGGCGGGGAGATCGTTGAACGGGGGAACGATGGTTCCACAGTGGTTGCTGAAGGTAGTGATTCGGCGCCAGGTTCTTTGTTGCGAGACAGGTCGTCTTTGCGACCCATCCATGACGAGGAGAGGGAAGCCATCCCGTCATATATATCTGAGTACATGGAATCCGAGCAAGGCTGGGTCCCTTCTGACCACGAAATGGTTGCGCTCCTAATGTCCAGTGGGGCAGAAAGAGATGCCCTCATTATGACGATGGCTAGGAATCGGGTTGAGTCTTATTTAGACGAACTATTACCGCCAAATTGACCTCAGATCAAGCGCCATGCAGCCAGGCGCGCCCATCGAAACGGCTTCCGGCCTAAAAACCGGTCGCAGCGGAGAGGGGAACTATTTAAAGTCGCACAGCGACTCTACATTAAAGACCGAACCCGATTAGCCAATGCACTCTTGGACGACGGGCCATTAGTGGATCAGCTTGAGGACTTGCAAAGCAAAGAGAATGTGGAAAGGGCGTATAGGGATGTGTTCAAACGTTCTTCGCCAAGAGACAGGGAGCCTATAACGGACGCATGGGATCGGGTGGAGAACGTTTCCACCCCCGTCGGGCCAGCGGAGGTCACAACAGCCCTCAGGACGGCATAGTCCAACGCTGCGAGACCAGACGTTTTGAAGATTGTCGACCTGCGAAAAGTCCCAGTCCGTAGGCTAGTCTTACTTTTCAACGTCTGGGGATCTCCCCGGACAGGCTGGCGGAGAATAGGACAATCCTGTTGCCGAAAGGTGGCGATCCGAAGAACGTCGACAACTGGCGGCCTATTACCATATCGTCAATTGTCTCTAGAGTCTGGCAGAGAATTGCAGCAGGAGCTTGGCGCAGAGACTTTTGGCATTGAACATCAATCGCCGACAGGTAGGCTTCACCAGGTGCGACGGGGCTCTGATTAACAACCTCGCGTTGTAGACGCTGATTAAAAATCGAAGAGCTGGTCTGAGACCGTGCTGTGTAGTGTCGTTAGACTTTAAAAAGGCCTTCGATACGGTGTCTCAACGCTCGGTGTTAAGGGCCCTGGAGAGGTGCAACGTGGACCCTGCTTTTGCCGCTTACATTGGTGACGCGTATAAATCCGCGTTCACCAGGACCCAGGTAGGCGGCCGTACGACCGGCCGTATAAACCTGAAGCGCGGCGTAAAGCAAGGGGATCCGCTGAGCCCTCCCCTCTTTAACCTGGTGCTGGATGAGCTTATCTGTAAACTAGAAGGTTAAGGGAGGGGTCTCCCAGTGAATGCGGACCTCCGCGTCTCGGTGTTGGCTTACGCCGATAATTTGGTGTTGCTTGCCGAGACGCCCGAGGAAACGAATAGGTCATTGGACATATGCCAGCGTGCCAGCGTTTTTTCGAACAACGCGGTATGAGCCTAAACTGCGGCAAGGGTTCCGCGTTAACCGTGAAGGTTAACCGCAGAAATAAACACATGTACGCACTCACCCGGCCGTTGTTTAAGGTCGGGGGAGTGGCTATACCCCAACGTGGCGTCCAAGATCTTTTCAAGTACTTGGGTAGGAGGTACTGGATCATGGGACAATCTCGACGAACTGCAGGCACAGCTCTCCAGATTACGCCAGAAGCTGACCGTCCTGAAGAACTATTTAATACCTCGGTATATGGATAGGCTCCAGTGCTTTCAGGTGACGTTACGGATCCTGAAGGCCGCCGACCGCCTTATCAGGGTTGCCGTGAGGGGTTTTCTTCACCTTAACCGAACTTGCGCCGACGCTTTCATCCACGCCACTGTGTGTGCGTGACGCGCCAACGTCGATAAGATCCATAATCGCACCGCATCGTCATCGGCTTTCGCCTAGGGTTTAGGATCGATGGGCGCCCCTCAATCATCCGCTGATTCCCTATTAAGGGATTGGGACTTGGGCGCTCTCCATCACGACCAGGAGCGCGCCTTAAACGGTGCTCGATCATTAATTCGGCATACCAGAGGTGCGGGGAGTGAGCACACGGACCCCAGCGACACAGCAACGCCCAGCCGGACGCTGCATGAGCGATGTGAACTTAGCCCACCGCTAAGGAATCGAAATAGAGTGCTCCGCCTCAACGTGAGGCCCGGATCACAAAACAACACGAAGACACAAGGGACGCACGACCGAAGTCGCAGAGACACTCACACATCACTGGTCGTAGACACACCTACACGCTAAGGACATATGTGACGGGCACAACGGACACAAAGGACCGCCTCTAGTCGATAGAATAATGTAGGTAAGGGAAGTCGGCAAATTGGATCCGTAACTTCGGGATAAGGATTGGCTCTGAGGATCGGGGAGTGTCGGGCCTGGGCGAGGTAAAGGGTCGTTTGTCTCGCGCGCGCGTCCGTTTACGCGGTTGCGTGCGTTCGGGCGTATTCGATTCTGAGCTCGGTCCTGTGCCTTGGCCATCCGCGGAAACGTCTTGCTGCGAGGCACCGGGTGCGCCCCCTCCGGGGGGCGTCCGGGTGTCCTCTTCGACCGCCATTCAACGGTCAGCTCAGAACTAGCACGGAGGGGGAATCCGACTGTCTAATATTAAAACAAAGCATTGCGATGGCCTCTGCGGGTGATGACGCAATGTGATGTCTGCCCAGTGCTCTGAATGTTAACGTGAAGAAATTCAAGCAAGCGCGGGTAAACGGCGGGAGTAACTATGACTCTCTTAACGCGAGCGGACGTGTTTTACTTCGCTCTACAGTTTTTGAAAAACCGAATATGAACAGGTTTTAGAATAATCTAACGATGTGGTTTTTCGGGTCCGTCAGTCGAAAACATACTTTCACTGAAAAATTGGTGCCCCCAAACGTAAGGGTGGAAAAGTTGTGGGGTGTTTTTTATCGGAAAAGTGTTCTGCGCAGCCGCCGGTAGTCGATTACCAAAGCGACTTACCAAAAGTGATAGCAGGCGATGAGGACTACATTCTCACCAAATCTTATCGTCCTACCCCGAAGGGCACAAGAGCTACATCGACTTTAGTGTCGACGTCTCCAGCGCCGGCGCCTTTCATCACAGATCATCGTGGTTAACTTCGTTCTACACACCGAGGCAAACTCCATCATCCTACCGACTTTCATCTTTCCAGCCCTAAAGACGGCCCTTCTACACGCCAACAAAAGGTTTGTTTATGTTCTGAGGGCACTACATCGGTGTAGCGCTCGACGGTACAGCCTCAGTTTATGACTTGCCCGATATAATTGCAAACGGCGTACGCGCAGGGAGGCAGACAGCTGCAACAACATCCGCAGCTCACGGAAGACGACGAGTAGCACCCCTATCTGAATTTTTGTCGTCCTAACTCCCTTAATCAGTGGGACAGAACGTTTTCAGGGGAAAACGTATCTACGCATGCGCCTCTCTTTGTGGTGGACCTAAACCAGCTCCAACCGTCCTCTGGGTCTACATTCGGCTACACTGGCCGTCTTCGGCCTTCCTACAATGCCTCCATCGTCATTTTTTTGGGAAGGCATCTGGGTACCGCATTCGATTACAGCTCTATTCCACAAGCCCTGACAGCACGACTGCGTTGACGTTGAGGATACAACATTGTCATAGTTATTAGAGCCCCGTAAGTACTTCTACAGGGCTCCATCGCAATCATTCTCTACTACAAGGCTATCACAACAGATGAATTTCCTGATTGCGAACCAGTTCCTTAGAGGAAGAGTAAACGGTGCACTATAACTACCACTTATTTTAAACCTAGGGTGTTAAACCTCGAGGAAATGCACCTCCTGGTAACAAAATGCAAAATAGTGACTCGACTCATGTCTGTGAATGTGGAGGAACTTACACCACCCTTCAAAAATTAAAATAGCACAGAAGGTATTATTGCAGAGGGCCTATTGAGCTCCAACCTGATAATGTATGTAACACCTGCGAACGTGAATTCGCCACTTACTCCGGGTTGCAAACACACAAAAGACGAACCTATCCAACGGAATTTAACGCAGAAAGGGAAAATGCCGATAAAAGATTGCTTCACCCATGGTCTCAACTTGAGAACCGCCACTTAGCGAAGGTTGAGCTAGCATATAAGGGTTACAATATTAACCAACATCTTCATCAACCCTTCCCCGAGCGCACGTTTGACTCAATAAAAAGTCACCGAAGATCACCTCAGTACTTGCAGTTGAGAAACAGAATCAAAGCTGAATTGGAAGAAGCTATCGAAATAGGAGAGTATGGAGAGGAAATACTCCCTTAAGTCGATGCTACCAATAATGTTGAAGTTTGCACTATGCAATTTCCCAACCAAGCCGAAATTAACGTTGTTGTCGCCTATAGTCGTGATTCAAGCCTACAGGAACCACGAAAAGGTGATGAAATCGACACCACGAATGTATGTGAGCCAATAGCTCACGTTTCATTGGCGCAGGAGCTGCTTGAGGCGGAACCAAATCCCTTCCCAAGGTCAAAGCTGATCACATCACCACTAACTGATCTACCATCTTCTCAACTCACTCCACCTACCTCGACTTTAGAAACCAGGCGCGTTTCTTCAGTTTCCGGCGACATAGTGTGTAGACTTTCTGGCATTCTGAATACTCCACCAACTTCCCGATTGAGGTGCCTAGGGAAAACAGATGCGAGACTGGTCCAGTTGAAGCTCCTATCCGTCCTACTGAGCTAAAGAGTGAAGACGAATATGTTCTCAGCTTCGTAAGAGAGTGTTTAAAATCTAACGATGTATCAAAGTCTCCTGAAATCGTCAAACTGGTTAATTCCTTTCTTGACGATACCTCGACAGGACCAATCGTCGTACAAGAGCTATATTCGGTAATCATTAATGAATTTCTTGGGTACGCTACTCCCAATGATATAGTACCTAAGAGAAAAACTCCGAACAGAACAAGACCTCTCAGACGCCCCGAACTTTACAGACTCGCTCAGAGATTATGGGACTCAGACAGGGCTCGACTTGCAGGCGCCATTATTGACGGCACATTGGGACACATCACTAATAAAAGCCCCCCACTCGAAGATGTTACGACTGCATATAAGAACCTACCGAATCGACAGCTGACGAAGAGCAAGCGACGAAAATAAAAACACATAATTGCAAGATATATGTACCGACTACCGTAGACAACATCGATGAAATATTATCGAAGAAACAGTCCAAGGGACTCGACGGCTTGGGTATTCTAGACTTCAAACGAATCCCAACAACAGCCTTGGCCCTCTTATTTAATACAGTCGAACTTGGATAATTCGAACCTTCTCTAATTCGAAATCTTCTTTAATTCGAATATTTATATTGCTCCCTAGACATTTCCTATATAAATAATGTTTGATTAATTCGAATTATATGTTGGATAATTCGAAGTTTTTACGAGTTCAAACACGAACACGATTTCGTTTCAAACAGGAAATTTCCACAAAAGACGTATTAGCGTCAGGTAATTTTGAAGCCGTATTTAATGGTGATTTTCGCTAACTGCGCTACCTGCAAGGTCACTGCACCCACCCTTTTGCTACCTACCCCTACCCCATTTTTGTAAAATGACAATCAATCACAGTCTAATCTATGTATGTAACCTGACACGTGCGGTAGTGTTACGGACATCATACGTACATATTGTAAGCGGTTTATTTACGAATATCTTTCCAATTTTTTTGTGAATCTTTGACTGTCGGGTGAAGATGTCGTCGCTTCGTAAGCCTACACCATACAAAACTTTGACGTTGAATGAAAAAATTGCGGTGATTAAAGAAGTAGAGAAGGGGATGAAAAAGAAATCTAAGATTGCCAACGAGTTTGGAATTCCTGCTAACACGTTGTCCCCCTATTTTAATAATAAAGGAAAAATTCTCGGTACTGAAAGTAAGAACGCTAAAGGCAGAAAAAGGTTGAGGGAGCCGGATAATCCAGATTTGAACAATTGTGTTTTGCAATGGTTCAAACAGGCGAGGGATAAGAAGATTCCCGTGAGTGGTCCCCTTATAAGAAGCAAAGCTGAACAATTTGCTACTGCAATGGAGAAAAACAACTTTAAGGCGAGTACAAGGTGGCTAGATGGCTTCAAAGAACGCAACAAAATTTCGTTCAAATCCATTTGTGGAGAAAGTGGAGCAGTTAATGAACAAAAAGTCAACCAATGGAAAACAGGTTTGGAGGAAATCATTCAGGACAGAGACGAAAGGGACATCTTCAATGTTGACGAAACCGGTCTTTTTTTTAAATGCACACCTGACAAAACACTCGAATTTAAAGATGAAAAATGTCATGGAGGAAAAATGAGCAAAGAGAGAGTCACCCTCCTGATTGGTGCAGACATGGACGGATCAGAAAAGCTGCCTCTATTTATGATTGGCAAGTCGTCTAATCCACGTTGTTTCAAGAACGTCAAATCGAAACCACTGGAGTATGTCAACAGCGCAAGAGCTTGGATGACCAGTGAACTTTTTGAAAAGTGGCTGTTGAACTTGGACAAAAAGTTCATAAAAGAAAAACGAAAAGTTATCTTGTTCATCGACAATTGTACTGCACACAATACTATCCCACTAATGAAAAATGTGGAAGTTATGTTTTTTCCTGCCAACATGACTTCGGTTATCCAGCCTACGGACCAAGGGATTTAAAAAAATCTTAAACATTTTACAGGCGTTTTTTAGTTGAGAACATATTAACTGAAGATTGCGATGCCCTTAAAATCAACCTAGACATTCTCCAAGCGTCTAGAATGTGTAAAAAAAGCTTGGGACAAAGTAACGCCTGAAACGATCAAACACTGTTTCAAGAAACCTGGTTTTGTAAAAAAGGAGGAAGGCGCAGAAAATTGTACCACCGACATAGCGGAAGCGGTACATTCAGATGACAGCTGGGAGGACATCATTTCTGATCCTGCCATCTCGTATGAAGATTTTGTCAACGTGGATGATGTTGCGGTATGTGGTGAGATAACCGACGCAGAAATCATTGCTGAAGTGCTCAACAACATCGTTGAAAAACAAGATACCGACGAGGCATTGAGTGATGAAGACGAGTCATCAGTTACGGAGGAAGTACACGTACTCAGTGCGGCCGAAGGAATGAACTATGTCACAAATCTTAGACGTTTTTTTTTAAGTAAAAATGACGCATTTTGAAATCATTAAATATGCTAGAATCCCATATCATTACTGACAGGCTTAGATCTAAAACACAAGTTAAGATTTCCAATTTCTTTGGTGTAAAACTAAATTGAATTTCTATATATGCATGTACATATTACATATGTTAAATATATTTATGATTCCGTTTTGTATTTTTTTTATGTACTGTATACTACATACATAATTACTGTTCCTAATAAATCATTAATTTATAACAATGTACCTAATAGTATTCTTTTCAATAAAAGTTTTTAGCAAAAATGTAAAATTTCATTGTTTAAAGCTTTTTTATTCAAAACTTCTGTAATTCGAATTTCTGGAAAGTTCGAATTTTTTTGTCGGTCCTTTGGGGGTCGAATTATCCAAGTTCGACGTATAATAATCTTTTCTGGCACTATTCCTAGAGAGTGGAGAGAAAACAGGAACACCTTGATTCCCAAACTAGGTGCGGAGTCGGTAACGGTGGATGGATGTCGCCGTATTACGATCTCTTCTGCCGGCCTTCGTATCCTGCATAAAATCCTGTCTAAAAGATTCGCCAGTCTCCCACTACACACAAGCCAGCGTGGCTTTAGGAGTATCGATGGAACTTTAGCAAACACATTCATCCTTCAGACAATTATCAAAACGTATCGAGAAGCTTCCAAGCCTCACTCCATTACAACGTTAGACATCAGGAAGGCATTTGATACTATTTCTCATAACAGTATCATGCGAGCATTAAGAAGATTCCACGTGGAGGGAAAAATTAGGGACCTCATAACTAACTCTTACTAAGGGGCATTCACCAAGATCCACGTTGGGCAGGTGACGACAGAGAAAATTTATTTTAAAAGAGTTAATCAAGGGGACCTACTATCGCAATATCTTTTTAACCTGGTTTTAGACGAGTTGGTCGAAGAATTACATCACCAAGGTGAGGGACTCAGCCTAGATGGAGTTAATATTTCCTCTGCCGCCAACGCTGACGACCTTATACTGCTCGCTGGGAAGCGCTATGAGGCCCAGGCACAAGTGAGGAGGGTGGTTAAATTTTTGGGAAACCGAGGAATGGCGGTCAATCCGTCGAAATGCACCAACCTTACGGTTAAAGTCCTACCTGCAGTCAAGAGACTATACGTCGCCACCTCCCCACAGGTTTATATTGCACATCAACCAGTTACGACGATAGGGATAGAACAACAATTCAAATATTTGGGGTATAAGTTCGATTACTCAGGAATAAAGCATTCATCCATAAAACCGCTGCAAGAACAACTGCAACGAATCGCGAGGGCCCCCCTTAAACCAGCCCAGAAGCTGTATATTATCAAAGAATATCTTTTACCAAGATACATTCACATCTTATTAAATCCCGAAATGTCACTTAAGACCCTAAGGAATTCAGATCGCCTGATTAGGCTAAGTGTGAAGAAAATCCTGCACCCTCCCAAAACCACCACTAACGCAGCGTTATATACCCCCCTAAAAGCAGGCGGCCTTGGAATTTTCTGTTTTGAAAATAACATTCCCGCCATTCTCATCAATAGAATCCGGAACCTTCGAAAAATCGCTGAAAATGACCCACAAGCAGTATGGAAATCGAAGTACACGCATCGATTGCTCTCTAAATGGGAATCATGGACTAGGGAAGTAGGTCGAAACACACGGTCATATTGCAGTTATTGGGGAGCGAAACTGGTATCAAGTGTGGCAGGAGGGGGATTATGGCAAGTGGGAAATTCGCCGGCTGGGTCATCGTTGATAGGCAATCCCCCCTCCCCCCCTTACTGGTCAGGAAAGGACTTCATTCAAGCTATCCTCCTACGGTTCAACCTATTACCTATACACGGAGGCATCCATAATAGATCGGAGAACAACAAATGCGGAGCTGGTTGTAGCCGTAGGAAGACACTATGCCACGTTTTACAACAATGTCCGGTAACGCAGTACCCTCGAATACGTAGACATGACCGAGTCGTGAATCAACTGAGAAGATCAGCGCGGGGCACGGGATGGGAAGTAGAAATCGAGCCCCGGATAAGGACTCCTGATGGAGCCCTTTACAAACTGGATTTGTTGATTTCAAAAGGAGCCGAACTTTTAGAAGCCGAAATTTAGGTACCTGTCCAATAGTTCAACTTCCCACATTAACTGGTGTATAATTACTATACTTCGAACTGAAATTCCTTTTAATATGATCAGTAGAAAAGTACTTTGAAGTAGGTCTTGTATTTACCACATGATGTTGTCAGACAAGCTTGAATTGTTAAACAGAAATAAAGTTGTCATTTCAAGTGACGCGCCTGTGATTCATTTACTATATTCTGTTCCGTTCCTCTCAAAATCTTCTTTTTCCAAGCGTCGTCTTTGAGGATCGAGTGCAGACTGCCTATGGAACAGAAATATTACATCTGAAACAGTTCTACTTGTTCTGTTTTTACATACCTCGACTCCGATTCTACATAGCGTCTACATCAAATTCTAGATATCCAACCAGATCGATTACAGGGTTGGCTCATCTTTGATTCTTAGATTGTATTTTTAGAAGAAGCTTCGTGTACATTTGTGTTTTTCTGAAAAGAAAAGTGTCTTCTATGAGATCTCTCCACTTACACACTGATCAAATTTACAGAGATGGAGATAACACGTCAAACTGTCATCCCTTTCACCTCTCTCTACCTCGTTTTGATAAACTTGGAGAACTCACCAAGAGAAATTGTGATCAGTACTACAAATTGCGTAGTTTCCAGTTTCCATTGACCTCTAGGAAAGACCGTGCGATAACTCAAAACAGAATTATTCACTATGATAAATTCAAAAAGTAGCATATCATCTTTAGTGACTATCCAAAATGATAATGAAACAGTACTAACAGGGAGAAAGTTGCTGTTGACGCTAGCGTCAACATTATTTAAGGGAATTTTAGGTGAAGAAATCATTATTTATTGTAACCGAATTTAGGAAACTTTTTACGTAATTTTATCATTGAAATTAATACGCGTTGTTTTACAAAACAGAAAAACAATTCATAATTAAGAGCGAGGATAAGTTTGAACAATATTATTGGATTGATTTAACGTTCGCACACGAATCAATAACAGTAGCGACCATTTCACGTTACTAAAGGAAAACAATTACGAATAAACGTGAGGCGGTCAAGTTCAACTCAGCTGACTAAGCATAACACAACATCTCGGTAACGTGATAAAGGAAGGTCAGCTGGGTGCAAGGTAACGAAACAATAAAATCGTATTTGACCTATGTAAAATAAATCTGTATAAAAACCCTGAATTTTGTTACAATAAATTAGTATACCCTAGTATGCTCAAAACGACAGTGTGTTGTGATCTTTCTTCACGCCGCTTAACTCAACTACCCAATACCTAACAAACTTCAATCCGGAGAGTACGTTACGCGCTCTCTCCAATCTACAAGAACTTCCAGAACTTCAAGGAGATCACGTCAAGCCCTGATCTTCAACTCCAAGAACTTCAAGGAGATCACGTCACGCTCTGATCTTCAATCCACAAGAACGTCTTCAGCCTTACAACCTGGAGACAAGTTTTATCTCCGCAGCCACCCACGAGTAAAGAGAGATATCTACATACAGTCCACTATCTCTAGAGATCATTGCACACTTTCGTTCAGTTGCCGATATTCTTTAAGCGAAGGTATATTTCAGTAGTTAATTTAGCATAAGTATAACATCTCTTTACCTTAGATTCGCCCAGGGGCACCTACATCGAGTACTGAAGGATAAGTGACACGTAACCTACATTGCTTACTTACTACTACTACTTATTAAAACAAGCACTGCACACCTCTCGCGACGGACACGAGACATAGAGACCCACCAAAGTAATAAAGCTTTTTCAGTTAGTTAAGTGCCAAAGGGCCCTAAAGTTCACAAATTATTTTTGGCGTTTACTGAAACCGAACGTGGTGAAAGTGCATTTGGCTCAACAGGCAACAAATAATTTAGTATAATAAAGTTTATTTTCAAAAGTATTTGGGAATAAATAAGATTTGTAATAAACGGTACTAGAGTAAGGGCTTTATGGTCACATGAGAGGATGCTTCCCCTGTGGCGGAGGAGTTTCCGCGTTCGAATCCCGGGTGAAGCCGCTACATTTTGCAAAAATACTTCGTGTAATACATAGTTTTATAATGTTTTGTTCATTTTCTACCCATCCGTCTCAATTCCACCTCTTTAGTTGTATTAAAATTTATACAGTTTCCTACACCACTACCGTTACTGTACAATAGGTGGCGCTAACTGTCACGATCGGTAGGTTGCCTAATAGGTGGTGCCAGGTTGCGGGTGCTGTCAAATTTTGATGCGAAGAGCTGCTCTCTATGAGCTGCTCCGCTCACTTTAATGTTCCGTGCTTCAGACACTGCCAAGGATTTTGTTGTTCCGTGCTTCATGTTCCATGCCCACGGAACTGCCGGCCTTCTCCCCATAGACATAATACTGTATAGACTACGGATCGGTATAAGGCGCGATGTGCAGAGTGGGAGCGAGAGGCAAATAAATAAGGCGGCTTGTTTCTCACTCTAAATGGGCGGAGCTAACAACTCCGTAACCATGACGCTCTAACCTCTACAGTCTCATGTCAATCATGTGTCAACGTAATCAAGAATTTGTTATCACTTATCTTCGAAAACGATCGAGGAAAGATAAGAAATGAAATAAAACTGTAAATATAGCGGGAAAATAGTGGAATTTAGAAGAAAAAGTTCGTTTTCTTGGAGTTTAGAACCCGCGACCTCCAAAATAAAAGGACGTGACGTAACTGACAAGGCAAGAGGTTAGATCGTCATGGTTATGGACTTGTCAACTCCGCTTATTTAGAGTGAGAGACAAGTCGCCTTATTTATTTGCCTCTCGCTCCCACTTGGCACATCGCGCCCTATACCGATCCGTAGTCTATATAGTATTATGTCTATGCTTCTCCCAGAGGCGCGGGGTTTGAGGTTATGTTGAGGACTGGTGGGGGCATATACATATAAAGGTATATACTGAGCATAAGTGGGAATTTCATGTCCCAACATTATGAAATAGATATATAAATCTCGCATAAGTCTGTCCTTGTTTGGATCTGGCTACTTGTGCGCAAGCGTAAGCGCCGACGAATGAACTGCAACAACCATTTAGGCGCGCAATTAAAACTAGTTTGAAACCCAGTACCGCTTTTACACGTCGTATTGAATCCGGTTAGTCTTTAATTTGTAAGAAAACCTTTTACAAACGTAAGCTGACATCTAAACATCAAACACATTCAAACAAGCAAAATAAATGGCGAGACTGGCAAGGCGAAACGAGCAAATGAGGTTGTCTTGTCTTGTCTTATTAAGTTAACGTCTCTTTTTCGCTGCTGTGGCCAATTTGGGCGGGACCTACAGTTTAACGTGGACTCCGAACGACGGTCCTCGAGCACGGTTGTACCCCCTTAAGGCTCTCACCCCAGTTGATCCCATCCGGCCTGGTTACTGGCGTGAATAGGGATTTTGGATACATTTTACACACTTCTTCCGCAACACACTCAACACCCATGGATTAGGTGGGACTACGACGGTGACCACCTGATTTAAAGTCTTCGCCTTAAACAACTCGGCCACCGCTGCTCCAACCCAAAAGCAAACGAGGTTAAAAAGGTTAAAAAGTAGGTTAAAGTCGTTAAAGTAAAAACACGGGAGACGGGACACGGCGGAAACGCACGGAACCACGATCGGCATGATCACGAACAAATCCGACCAATCGAACACAAAAGTGAAGCGCATGCGCATGACACTCAAGTGCAACTAGAGAGAGATAGACTTATGGGCATATCGCTATTTCTATCTCATAATGTTGGGACCAAAATCCACTTATTGTGCTTATGGGCTAGGCTCAGTATAGACCTTTATATGTATATGGGTGGGGGGTTTTCGTCTGGAGCATTTTGAGACTTTTTTTTATTTTTCAGATTTCGCTATTCCCAAATAGAGGTACTTCCCGATGCTAATCCTTAGAACCACCGAGATGACTTATTACCTGATTTAATGTATGAAATTAGTAGTAGGTTAAGCTGCGATAAATGCTACATAGATTATGTTGGGATTACCAAAACAGTGGTTATATGTGCCTGTCCTTGTGATGGACATGACTTTGTAGGTAATGATACTGTTTATTAATAAAAATGCTGCCTAAGTGGTATTACTGCACTTCTTATAACATCGTGTAATTCATAATTTTATTTTCTCCGCTACTGTCCGCTAGGTGGTGCCAGGTTGCCGGTGCTGTCAAATTTTGGCGCGAAGGGTCGCTCACTTTAATGTTCCGTGCTTCAGACACTGTCAAGGACTTTTGTGTTCCGTGCTTTGGCGTGAAGCTGTCAAATGTCAACGTTCCGTGTTTCACTGTCAAATTTTGACTCCAAAGGTCCGGGGGCACAGGGAGAAGGCTCAACGGTGGGGGGCCTCGGGGAAGAGTCCAGGGAGAACATGGGGGCCAGGGGTGGAGCCCGAGGGAAGCCCGAGGGAGTAGCCCTACATGGGGGCTCTTGGGAGTAGCTCTAAATGAGGCCCACGGGCCAGGCGGAGTAGCCCTACATGGGGTCCACGGGTCTGGGGGAGTAGCCCTGGCCGTGGGTGGGAGCGCGGGCTCGGGGGGGGGGGCTTCGGGGCCGGCGGTAGACGGTTTGCAAAAGTGGGGTTATGTTACAAATCTTGTCGCTGAACTCCCCTAGTCCATCTACTCACGAAAACATCCTAATTACTCCACCAAAGATTCCGGAAAAACAAGAAACCCCTTCCGAAATCCACACAGTTATTGGTGCCTGGAAAACCCAATTTTAGAAATAACTTCTGTAGAAAAACCACTAAATACTCATTCCAACCAAATAATTATAAGTAAATCACCCTGTAAAGAACTACAATGCCATTTTGAAAGGATATTTAATAAAAAAAAAGATATAATTGGTTAATCAACGAATCCGTATTAAAAGACGAAACAAGATTTCCAGAAATATTTACAAAATTAAATTTAGAAAACGCTTTTATTAAATATATTCAACAATATTACCACCATAAAACCTTTACTTTATCTATAACTCGAACCTTATTAGAAGACGTCACGGATCATAAAGAGCAATTAGAAAAAATAAAATTATATCATCAAACAAAAACCAGCCACAGTGGAATACAAGAAAATATTACGGCAATAAAAAGGCACTTTTATTGGCCAAATTTAGACAACGATGTGAGAGATTATGTTAATTCATGCGAAATTTGTAAAACATCAAAACATGAACGACATCCAAATAAAATGATTTTCAAACCGACACCAATCGGAAATAGACCTTTTGAACATAATATACATGGATTTACTCAAAATTTCCAACCAATATTGTATTACCTTTATAGACAGTTTTTCCAAATTCGGACAAGCATCTCCAATAACATCACTAAACGCCATTGAAACGGCGAGTAAAACATACAATACTTCTCACGCTTTGGAATAAAAAAAAACACATGTGATAACGGAATAGAATTCAAAAATGGTGTACTCCAAGATTTGTGTAAACAACAAGTGTGTTCATTCTACAATGATAGAAAGTATCCCTGTTTTAAGAGAAAAAAAACATCACCAGGATGTCGCAGACGTAACCCAGATGTCCCTGACGTCCTACCAGTAGGATGCAAATTTAAAAAATACATGTGCACGCCACTGGTTGAAAACCGGTTCCACATTGTTGTGGCGGTCTTCAAAACAAGTGTGTTTAGCAATCTCGTGCCTTACTGTGCTCGTTGCGTTGCACGTTTATCTTGAAATCAATTTTGAAAGTGCTTAAAAATGGCGGAATATGACATTTGCCAGGTAAGTGAATTACACAAAATACCTTTTATAATTGCTTCACTCTAGCTAAATTTTTCCGGTATATGTTCCAAAATAACAATATATTAATTCATAACCTCCACACTAAATGCCAGCCGTTGACTGTAGCCCGCCATTTTTGGCTGTCCTTTATATAGGCCGTTAGGAATTCGAGCTACTTCATGCGTGTTTTAGGTTTATTTTCTAAAACAGTGTTTTATTTGGTTTAAGGGCTTGTCGATGCACGAAACTTTAGCAATGGGTGAACAAGAAGATTTTCCTCATCCCACAGCTAATATAATAATGTTACCGCCTGAGGAAACTTGTGGAACCGACGAGGATTCAGGCCAAGAGGATGAAATGTCCCCAGATAACTTACCATCCGCACAGCTGAGGGCTCCGGCTGAAATACAGGTACCTCATCAAGATTCGGACTCAACTAGTCCCCAACCAGTTCCAAAATTTCCGAAACTTTAGAATTGGACTAATAGTCACATTTCATATGAATCAAAGAAAATCAAAGAAATCAAAGAATCAAAAATTTGATTCAAATCAAAATGTGTTGGAAAACATCGATGAAAATTCCCCGGTATCCTCATTCTTCAAATTATTTGATGAAAACATTTTTGATTTACTAATTAAAGAAACTAACCGTAATGCTGCTTTGAAAAATAAAAATACCAAACCCGTTACGATCCGAGAAATGAAGTGTTTCGTTGGAATTTAGATTTTGAGTGGATGTATACCATATCCTAGGCGTAAAATGTTTTGGGAAAAGATTCAGAAGTAAAAAAATACTCTTGATTCGAGTGCACTTTATAGAGATAGATTGGATCAAATAATGAGCGTTTTTCATACGGCAGATAACAATAACTTAGCCCCTGGTGATAAATTTGCTAAAGTCTCTGTTTACTTTACTAAACGAAAATTTCATAAGATATGCATTCTAGTTTGAAAACCATAGTATTGATGAAGCCATGGTGCCCTATTGTGGGCGCCATGGCTGCAAACTATTTATAAAGGGAAAACCTATTCGCTGGGGTTACAAACTTTGGGTAGGTTGCTCAACAAATTGTTACATCAATTGGTTTGAGCCCTATCAAGTAGCATTCACGCATATCTCGCCAGAGTATAAAGAGCTTGGTTCAGGTGCTGGGATTGTACTTTCTTATGTAGATCAGCTCCAGAAATGTTGGCTTGAAAATAGCTTCCATATATTTTTGGACAACTTTTTTTCAAATATGTGTCTATTTGAATCTTTATTTGCTAGGGGTATTCGGGGAACTGGAACCGTGCGTTCAAACCGCATGCCAAAAAACCCACTAAGGTCATCGGGGAAACACAAAAAATGCCAAGAGGTACACATGATCATAAATCCGATGTAGAAAAAAATTAACTATCGTTTGTTGACATGATAATAGCATTGTTGGCTGTCGGTGTAAATCCCATACGAATGGTAAAACGATATTCGCAATAACAAAAAAAAACTATCTTAGTTCCTCAACCTTCCATTATAAAATTGTATAACGAAAACATGGGGGGTGTTGACAGAAGCGATCAAAATGTCTTTGTATAGGACATAAATTCGGGGCAAAAAATGGTACTTCTGTCTATTTGCACATAGTATAGATATGGCCATACAAAATGCCTGGCAGCTAAGCAGGTTATCCAACGTTGAGTCTCAACTAGACCACCTAGCTTTCCGAAGAAGGATTGCTAGTGTTATACTTCAGACAAATGCAAAACCTATCACTCACTTTGTAGGGCGACCTAGCCAAAGACAAAACAACGAATCGCGTTTTGATGGAATGCATCACTATGTAATTCCCCAAGATCGGCAAACCAAATGTCGTTATTGCCATATGTAGACTCTACGATCAACATAAAAGAGCTAAGTAGGGTTGTAGGGATTTAATAGGGATTTAGTAAAAACAATCATCAATTAGGGATTAAAAACCATTAAATAGAACTAGAGCAACTTGTTATTAAAAACAGCTTAGGTGAAAATTTCTACTTGCAAATTAAGTAATCAAAAATTAATTAGAACAACTAAGTCAGTGAAATAATTTAGTGCGCTGATAACGTGATAACGTGATAACGCCAACGTGCTGATAAAGTAATCAAACATGAAGTAATTAATAACTATTAAATAGGGAATGAAAACAACTGAGTCGCTTAGGTGGACGAAACAGAGCGGATCAAAGTAATAATTTCAAAATCTTACAACAATAATTAATCGCGTAAGCATAACACCAGTCTCGTAAAATGATAATAAACGCGCTCGGTAAGGTCAAGCACACAGCTAGGTCAGGAGAAATAAAATCTAGGACGCCAAACGATAACAAAACTTAATTTGCCATTTAACCAATGTAATTTGAAGATGTATAAAAGCTTGTGAATTTTTGTTAATAAACCAGTATACGATGTATGCTCAAAACGACGTGTGCTGTTGGTCTTGATTTATATCACCCCAACCTACAAGCTCTCACGTTACGCCCTGAGAGTTCTACGAGATCTTCAAGATACTACAACTTTTAACTCCGAGATCTTCAAATCCGGAAAGCACGTTACGCCCTCTCTCCAAACCGTCAAGAACTTCAACTCGAACCTGCACGTTACGCCCTCAGGTCCACTCCGGAGAGCACGATACGCCCTCTCTCCAAACGACTAGAACTTTAACTTCAAGAACTTCAAGAGATCACGTTACGCCCTGATCTCCAACTACTACTACAGTCTCCAGCCTTACAACCTGGAGACAAGATTCATCTCTGCAGCCGCCCACGAGCTACGAAAGATATCTATACAGCCCACTTACAACAGAGATCACTTCACACTTCGTTCACCACATGAAAACCACTACTCGATGCGTGAAATGCGATATTGGTCTTCATGCCAAATGTTTTCTAAATTATCATACTAAAACATAATTTTCGTGGGAGTGTATTTAGTCATGGATCCTATACCTGTTAATTTATTATAGCCGTTTTATTTTACTATAACCTGTTGACAAATTTAAAACTTTAACACTTAATTTTTATTACACTTCCCCCTATTAGGCCATTTATTCTACTAAGTAAATAATGTTATATGTTTTGTATTATCTCAATAGCCCTTGTTCCTGACGTCCTACATATAGGACGGCTGTTTTTTTATGCTCCTGAATTTTTGAAATTTTCTAATGATTGAAATGTATTAGTTGATACTCAATAAACAAGTGGATAAAACATTTTTTTTCATGTTTTCTTAATTCAGGAACAAGTTGGTTAATGAATTACGGAACAAGTTGGTTAATGAATTACGCTTTACTTTCATATAACAACAGTATTCATAGTATGACCGAATATACCCCTTTTATGGGAAATGAGAATGAGAAGGATATACCATCCTTCCCATACTAGTAGGTAACGCACGTATTGTCGAATCAAAACGTACATTTACATATCATATAAACACCAAAACATTATCCACAATAATTACGAAGATGCAGGACGACATAGACCTAATGACTAATCATTTAAGAGGAAACTTGAATCACTTTAATTTACTTTTATTACACAAAATAGAATTAGGAGACAAATTACTTTCCAGAATAGAAGATAAAGTTACAATATTGCGACCCAATCGTCACAAAAGGGCAATAATTAACGGAGTTGGCACAGCCAAGTATTTGTAGCTATTTGTTTGGAACCATGGACTCTAATGATCAAGAGTACATAAATAAATATTTAAAGACTATTAGTAATAATGAAAATAAGATTAAAACAGCGATAAATAATCAACAAGTCGTTCTACGAGAAGTAGTAGATTAATTCGAAGATACGATCGAAAAAATCGAAAGGAAGCAAAATCAAATAACACATTTTAAGGGGTTAGCAAAAGAGAAACAGATATTAGAACAACAAGAAAACGTATTATCATTAAATTTATCCCTAGATAGAATCATTTTAAATGTTATTATTAGATGTAGTAAATAGCATAGAGACAGCATTATCCTTCGCTAAGATGCACATTTTACATAATTCGATTTTAAGTGTTGAAGATATTACGAGATTAGTGACTAAGTTAGAGATAGACTAGAGATTAGATTACAATCGTATTTTAAAGTTAAAACAATTGATTAACTATTATTCACTGTTCACCACCGACGCAATAGTCAACAACGATATTATCATATTTAAAATTCATGTTCCTATGGCATCCAAATCTTTCCACTATTTTCACCTTTTTCCCGTTTACCTAAATAACTTCACTATTATACCTGAAATTCCCTTCTAACTATTCGACGCGGAAACCTAATGGAACTCGAGACAACCATGCCAGGCGATTGAAGATGTATACTTATGCGAACGAGACCAACTGACAAAGAGCGAAGATCCTAATAAATCCAAAGGACCCAGTTGTTGTCGACGCATCATACCCCCCAAGAAGGCCTCCACGTTTTGAGTGAACCAGTTGTAATCGACCTGGATAATTGCAGCATCAAGATAGATGATATCGAATTCTTCCCCGACGAACCACTAAGGGACACCATCTTCACATTACCTGACATCAACGCGAGATTACCTGGACATCACAAAAAAACTCCTACGTGTCTCCCCAGTTAACCATTACGAGTTGGGACGTCTGAAAATGCTAACCGAGAGCCTGATAAAGGAAGGAATGAACCTGGAAGCAGCTCATCGCGCCACCTGAACGGACCAAATAACAGCAACCTTGATCATCACAATACTTCTAGCAGCCTCCGCATACTTCACTTGGAAGAAAGTTCGAGAAATACTCCACCGCAGGAATGAAGAATCTCCTGAGCACATCCAGGAGCCCCCATTTGTTCAGCTTAGGGATGGAGGAATAATTATGTTGTGAAAATAACCATTCCATCTGTGTTGATAGAAATATTACGGAAACTTTCATATCTTAGGTTATTCCTTATCTGACTATTTAAGGGAACGTCGGGTCATTTTTCACGAATTTGGTTCTGTTGTCGACGGGCAGATATGTTTGCGATACCCTGAGGAAATCGAGAACCCTCTGAAGGTCTCGGTTTCTCGATGTCAGCATTTCTAGGGACCACTGTGCGACCGTGGGCAGAGTGATAAAAATAGATTATTCGGTATTCTTCCGTCGTATTAATTAGACCGCCGATATTTTTATAATTTTATTGTTAATAATTTTCCTACTACCTTTATAATAAACTTTATATTATTGATAATCGACTACCTCGTACTACTTTCTAACATTAGAAGTGGGATTCACCCATCGTGCAAAAAAAGTGCTGGTTTTAATAGTGCCACTATGCCCAAAAGAAGAAGACCCAACAGGGAACGAAGCCGTTCCTGCTCCCGCAACGATAGCAGAAGACGTTCCCCATCTCCACCTGTCTCAAGTCGTCGACCCAGGAACCTTGGGAACGAGTTACGGCCGAGGGTGAGGGGTGAGTCTGCCTGTAACTCAAATAATGAATCGGAGTTAAGCTCCATATTTTAAAGTGGAGTAGAGCAGATTGTTGAGAAATGTGGCACCTCACGGAGTTTAGGCTTGAATTTAAATTCGATGAGGAATGTGATCCCTGAGTTTAACTCGCGATTTCATGACGTGAACAGATAGTTATCAACCATCAACGAATTCGCAAAAATTTATAAATGGGGGGAGTTGACCATAATTCATTTCGCTTTAACAAAGATGAGCGGTGCAGCGGAGATATGGTATCGCAGTTTAGAGTCACATACCCTGTCCTGGCCCGAATGGCAAATCTTTCTCAAAGAGACGTTCCCAGCGAGACGCGATCTTCACTCGTTATTATTAAATATGTTAAATCACTGTCCGACAGATCCAAACGACTTATATAATTACTGCTTCACCAAATTATCCCTCATTAATAATCTACACCAAAATCTCTTTTACTTCACGAGTGACTCATCGCCACATCAAGTTGCGAGTGGCACACGCAAACCCTCATAAAGTCACATACTTAGTTAGCGCGATTTGCCGCTGTAGTAAATTTCCAACGTAAAGAGAGACAGAGAGAAGCGTAGTTGCCAAAATTAAAAAATCCGCTCTATAATACATTGGGCGAAACCCGAAGAATGGCAAGATCCAGAAAGTTGTTTACACAGCGAACACGTGGTCGGGGAACAGTGTCGGCGCTCCGGACGCTCTGCAAAATACGCGCTAATTAGTACACGTGTGATATTCGTCTAGTTCGGATCGAGATTCCAACTTTACAATGTCGTGCAGCTTAGAAAATATACCACCGGTATATCGAAATCGAGATTACATTGTTTCATTCCATTAAATTTAACTTTTAACTAAAATTTTTTTAAACTTGGATTATTTATTTATTTCGACGACAAAATGAAACATATACGCCACTGTTTCTACTTTCCCCTCACTTCTTCATCCCGCGGAGGACTATGAGCTTCTCGGAATTCAGTCCGGAAGGAATCGGCGCTCGGGTATAGGTCTACCATTTTCTGATACCGACAAAGTCAATCTATGTTGAGGCTAACGTCAACATTATTTAAGGGAATTTTGGGTGAAGAAATCATAATTTATTGTAACCGAATTTAGGGAACATTTTTACATAATTTAATCATTGAAATTAATACGCGTTGTTTTACAAAACAGAAAAATAATTCATAATTAAGAGCGAGGTTTGGTGTGCAAAACATTAGATTGTTTTGACTTTCGCACACGAATCAATAACACTAGCGATCGTTTCACGTTACTAGAGGAAAACAATTACATTCGAACGTGAGGCGGTCAAGTCCACTCAGCTAACTAATCATAATACAACGTCTAGGAAACGTGATAACAATCGCTTCTCGAGAAGGTCAGTCTGGGTGCAAGGTAACAAAACAATAATATCTCATTTAACCAATGATGTACCAACAAGATGTATAAAAGCTCTGAAATTTGGGACAATAAATTAGTATACGTAGTATGCTCAAAAACGACGTGTGTTTTTGGTCTTGATTTACGTCACCCCAACCTACAAGCTCTCACGTTACGCCCTGAGAGTTCTACGAGAGCTTCAAGATACGACAACTTCAACCCCGCATCTGCACGATACGCCCTCAGATCTAAACTCGGAGAAGTACGTCACGCCCTCTCTCCACACGACTAGAACTTCGACCTCAGACCTGCACGTTACGCCCTCAGGTCTCCAACTACTACTACAATCTCCAGCCTTACAACCTGGAGACAAAATTCATCTCCGCAGCCACCCACGAGCTACGAGAGAGATCTATACAGTCCACTCTGTATAGAGACCACTTCACACTTCGTTCAATCTAATAATGGGTGGTATTACGGATAGACAAGTTCGATTTTCCGTAGAAACGGCGGGTATCAGTAATCCTTCCTTATTAGCAAACCATCTCAGATCCCTTTCCGCCTCGTCATCGGAAAACGAACCACCTGTTTCTCAAAACACAAATAATTCGAACTCGTCTCGCGATAGCCCTCAACATAATCGATGCTTTACATGTAACCGTTTCGGCCACTTACGACACTCGTGTCCAACAAAACGAATCCAAAACAAACCTTATAGAACAAATAAACAACTATCGATTGATGGAATGTATTCTCGAAGTTAAATTCAAAGTGAAGGTGTATAAGAAACAAATGTAAGAGAATCTGAAAATGGCATTTGTGGCTCAGCCCAGCTGAGCCACAAATTTCATTTTCAGATTTTCTTACATTTGTTTCATAATTATCGATTGAACATCATGTTAATTTCATTGGTGGTGAGGTCTCAAGTAACAAATTTTTCAAAACCATAAAAAGTTTACGTCAATTTCATAAAGTCTATATTGACTTGGGAAGCGAATGTTCACTAAAGGCGAGTTTATACAGAAAATAGAATAAAATAGGGAACTAACGAAAATAAATTAAGAACAAGGAGGACAAAACATCGGTTTATACAGATGAATAAATTAAAATAAGAAATAAAAATGAACCAATCAAATCGCAGTATATTTAACAATGACTTTGTTGTTTTGTACACGTTGGCACGTTCTGTGAATTTAACATGACTTCCAAATGTTCGGCAGGTGTTTACTTTGTTGGTCGTGTTTAAAAATATTTAAAATAGGTAAAAATGGATGATGGAAAGTTAATAGAACAATATCGACTTTTCCGCAATTGTATGCCAAAACAGATGGACGATTTAAAAATAATCTGATGAAGGAAAATGCAATGCTGACCATTTCACGCATAAAAGAGGAAACACCTAATAAGAATTTCAATTTGTCTCAATAAATGGTCAAACATCACTGGAGACATTCTTGTGTATTTAAAGAATTGCTCACTATCATGCCTTTTTGCATATTCCAACAAATTCTTATATATATTGCACTTTTTGTCTCTATTCAAAAGGCGACCTTTAAAACGCCTGTTACGCTTCTTACGTAATAAAGCCATCAACAACACCATCGCCCCAACGGCCCCAACCTTATCTTATAATTCGTATTCGTCCCTCTAAATTGTTTAAACAACGTTAACGCTACCGCCAAACGCCATAAAGGCATAAACAATATTTTTAGGATAGGTTAGAGTTAAGTTTCGGTTTCCACTTTCCGTCATGCACGAGCACGATAGTTTATAAGCAAAATAAAATAAAATAAGACAAAAAGATGAAAGTTGGCCATCTTTTGTCATTATTCTTATTTCTTATTTTATTTCATTTTTTATATAAACCCTATCATAGGAATGTGCATGTTTAACTTTATTATTTTGTTTTATTTTGTTCCTTATTTTATTTTATTTGCTGTATAAACCCGCCTTAACTACTAAACAATTAGCGGATCAATTGAATTTGACGCTGTGAAATATCGACGGTACCGTAAAGCTCGTTACATTCTTACCCGACGTATACATAACACATTTATCCGTAACAAATGTACCCATCGTTGTAGACGATATTACAAAAACGATCGAAATGTAAGTGATTTCAAACAAAGTTATGGGTGTCGACGTGCTTATCGGTCAAAACTTCTCGGAATTATACGATATCTAATATACCAAAAGAGGCAACTCTTTAAAATTTCTCCTAAATGAACAGTCAACAGAAACTAATTCGGGGAAAGACTATTCGCAAATCGATACCTCTATTGTGAATGTAGGAGTTAAAGATGAAAAAGTTGTCGATCGATTGTTTAAAATTTGAAACGAATTCAGGAGTTGTACTTCTTTAAACTTGAGTGAAATGGGTAAACATCTGTCTCTGAGATACAAGTAAAATTAAAAATCGAACAACCCGTTGTTCACCGCCCTCGTCATCTTTCGGAGGCTGAGCTCACTCATGTCCGAAAATTAGTCAGCGATTTAATAGCAAACACAATTATCCGTCCATCAGAATCACCTTACGTGAGTCCCGTAGTATTAGCCGACAAGAAAAACAGTGAGAAGCGATTATGTATTGATTTCAGGGTACTTAATAAAATAACCATTAAAGATAAGTACCCCCTTCCCCGCATAGAAGACCAAATTGATCGTCTTTCAGGATACAAATACTTCACCACTCTTGATATACTTTCTGCTTTCTTTCAAATCCCCACGTCGCCCGAATCCATTCCATATACCGCTTTTGTTACCCCCGGATGGACATTTTGAATTTCTAAGGATGCCGTTCGGACTAACTAAAGCACCTTCTGTTTTCCAAAGAATGATACATAACGTTTTTGTCAAATTAAGATATGACAAAGTATTATAATATTTAGACGATATCTTAATTCCATCAAAAACGGTCGAGGAAGGACTTGCGGTTTTACGCGAAGTTCTCGATCTAATGCAGAAAAGCGGTTTGACTTTAAAATTATCCAAATGTTACTTTTTAGAGACAAAAATTGAATATTTAGGGTATGAAGTTTCGGAAGTAGGTATTAAACAGTATAATTAGAAAACTTACTGAATACTTATTTCGAAATTTAGAGATCACCTTATTCTTTCCAACACTGGAATCCCTTTCTCCAAATTCATCAAATAGTGAGACACTAATTATTAAACATAACGAAACGAACTCTTTTGCAGACATAGTTAAAAATCTCAAAAAAGATATCGTTGATCCTTCGGACTATGGTATCCAAGTTAAAAATTTAACGAAAAACAAAGATAACGATTTGGTTATAAAATTTAAAGGTAACATTGACGACAGAAAAATATTTAAAAATAAAATTAGTGATAACCTTAAAAATAATGACATTATTTCTTTAAAAAATTATAAAACAATATATTTCCTAGACTTAGATATCACTTGGACCCTGGAAAGTGTCAAAAACGAATTAAATAAATTAATGGACGAAACCTGTTACACGGACATCTATTTAAACAAAAACGATAAAGGTCGACAATCTATAAAAGTTAAAATGGAGGCATCCCAAGCTAAATTCCTTTTAAATGAAAAAAAAATAAAATTTGGTTGGAACTTAGTTCGAATTAAAGAAAAATTTATACCAACTAGATGCTATAATTGTATGTTATTTGGCCATGACAAAATTAATTGTAAAAATAAAAAAATTGAATTATCATGTACAAATTGCGGCGATGTCGATCATATTTCAAAAAAATGCAAAAATAATAGTAAATGTATCTCTTGTAAGATCGAAGGACATAGGTACGACAACATGTCATGCCCTAAATATAGAGAATTAAAAATATCTTTACAAAATTTATCGAATTAATTATACCCTTTTTTTTATCATGAAGCTACTACAAGTTAATGTTGGCAGAGTACGAAGATATCACGATCTAATAAAAAATGAAACTTTTAAAAATAAATATGATATTATTTTGTTCTCCGAACCTAATAAAAAAATTGCAATTAATGAAAAATTTATTATAGACAACAATTTGGATGTAGGGGTCAAAATTATTAGTAAAAATTTACAAGTGTGGGACATCTCGAGACACGACTCTTTTCTAACAATAGAACTCAAAACTTTCACAATAATTCTATGCTATATTTCACCAAAAATTAAACTTCCCGAATATAAAATTATAATCGACAATATCTTTAATATTATTAAGAATAACAGAAATAAAAATTATTTACTATTAGGCGACTTCAATTCAAAATCCTCATTATGGTACTCCCCAGTGAATGACAAAAGAGGAAATTATTTAGGTAAATGGATTTCGGAACTAAATTTAACAATTTTTAATAACAATAGCCAAATTCCCACTTTTGAAATAAATAATAAAAAATCTTATATCGATCTAACTTTAGGAACCTATAAAATGACAAAATTCTTAGTAAACTGGCAGATCTCGAGGACTGATTATATAACTGGCCATAACCCCATTTCGTTCGAAATATTGGATAAAGTTTATGATAATATTAGTACCTATAAAACTTACTTTTTTGATATAAATGGTTTTTTAAATGACTTTGACAAAATTTGTAGTAACACCAATCATGAAAACATCAACCTTTATGATTCTATTAAAAAATGTACTAAAAATAATACTACTAATACCTTGAACACTTACCAAAAACAACCATACTGGTGGAACTACCAAATTGATCAATTACGAAGAAAATCGGGAAGACTTCGAAGACATTTATCTAAATTAAAACGTAAAAATCTTGACTTTTCCTATATAAAAACAAGGTATAAAGAATCAATTAATGTTGAGAGCGCTTTACGCCAGAACCTTTTTTTCTGAAAGTAGAGTCGTTAGAGTGAGTAGATGCATCCGTTCCGTTTTCCGTGCGAGCGAAACGCGTTTCCGAGTCACCCCTGCTGAGCTCCGACATTGAGGGTCCCACGCCAAAGGGCTGAATTACAAGATTTACAAGGGTTGAACCACCCTTAATTTTATTTTAATTGAGTTGGGTTTTGGTACGTCGTCCGTCGCTATAATCTCGATACACCGATTAATAAATTCGTAAAAAGTCACGTCCTAGTATTATACTGCGTTAAAGTTCCATATACAGGGGCGTTAAGATATGTAAAGGTGAACCGTTCCAATTATTTGACTAGATTAAGGATGAGAATAAGATTTGTGTTATTTTTCTGTGGGTTTTATTTTCCCGATCGTTGCCTTAAGGGGTTAATTTTCTTGTTTTATTTTATTATCTTATTTTGGAGGATAATTTCCAATTTTATTTTATTGTCTTATGGTGGGAATAATTTTTTTTATTTTACTTCATTGTCTTGTTTTGGGGATAATTTTCTAGTTTTATTTCTCTTTGGGAGATTTTGTGGCTCCAATTATTTTGTTGTCCTAGTCGACCGTGTCAGGTCAAACCTTTTTTTGTTCTATCAATAGAGATATTTTTTTAAATTCAGTTGTTTAATTTCAAATCGAGTAAAGCAGGCATTCGAGAAGCCCTGCACCTACGCTCTCTGGGAATCAGTTTTAAAGTCGATCTCATGAATTAAGTCAACCTCACCCAAAGTAATTATATCGGTCCTTAATCTTTTCCTATTTCGACAATTATTCTAAAAGGACCGGTCGATAACAAAGCTGTGGCTACGCCAATGGAGCCAGGTTTGAAATTAAAGAAAGTAGAAAAAGGTCGTGACAGGGATTTTTCAGTGCCATATCAAGAATTAATTGGCAGTTTGATGTATTTGTTAGTTATGACAAGACCGGATATTTCTTACGCGGTCAGTTACCTCAGTCAATCTAATAACTGTTATGATGAAACGCACTGGAAGGGTGCTAAACGGATCTTGAGATACTTACAGGGTACTAAAACGTATCGCCTAAAATTTGAAAAAAGTAAAGTTTTTGAACTTGTAGGATATGTAGACGCAGACTGGGCAAGTAATTCAATTGATAGGAAATATTATAGAGGTTTTTGTTTTACCTTGTCTGGTAGTATCATTTCTTGGGGTAGTTCGAAACAGAAAATAGTAGCTTTGTCTAGTACAGAGGCAAACTACATGGTACTTGCAGAAGGAGCAAAAGAAGCAATTTATTAAAATAATTGTTTATGGAGATTACAGGGAATAATACAGGTAGCATAAGATTGTATAATGATAATCAGGGAGCTCAGAAACTTGCTGTAAACCCAGTATTCCATAAAAGGTCTAAACACATAGATATCAGACATCATTTTGTTAAAGATGTTGTGGCAAATAAAACAATTACCTTTAAGTACTTAAATACTGAAGATATGCCAGCTGACATTTTTTTAAAGAGTTTGTCTAGCATCAAGCACTTAAAATTTACTAAGAGTCTAGGTTTAGATAAAATGCAATTAAAATATTATAACCTAGTAGGGGTGTTAAAATGTAAGGTCAAAATATTTTAAATCAGGCCCTGTGCTCTCACACTAACTACAGAATAGGTGATTGTCCTATGTAAATTAATGTACTGTGCAATATGACTAAGTGTAAGTCAGTTAATGTTAATACTCTATCGAGTAGAGAGGCTTCCTGGTTTTCCCCCTTTTGTTCTTCATAAAAGCGAACAGTAAAACGCGAACAATTCTCTTTCCTGTTTTCCACGAACCTCCGCGTTGACCTTTAACATTGCTTTCACCAATAAAAGATTAATTAGCGATCACGTAATCATACCAATAAAATTTAGAAAACCGTCGGATACAAAATTCGAATTCACCCTTGGACCCTCAGAAAGAATATTAAGGTCATTACCGGTCACTACTTTAAATGGCAAAAATTTAATCAACAAAACGAATTTAGGAGAAGCATACATTACCGAAACACCAACCAATGCACAAAACGGTTACGCTGTTGTCGAAATTATTAATGAAAGTGTAACGAAACCGATTTTCGAGAGCTGAGAGTAGACCACCCACCATACATTTAAACGCGAAATCAAATCTATCTCGGATAGATGGCGGCCGATAAGGCACTGTTCAATCCACCATAATTTCAATATCAGGACTAAATGAATATGAGCCACTCGCCCTCTACGGCGTTCTCTGCCTGAGTTAATCCAAGGTGAGAGCCATTACTTGTCTGCGACAAACCGCCCGTTATTAGCATTTATCCGTTGTGTTTCTGTCCTACCGACCGATATATGTAATTGTCGTATTTGTAATTGTTGTGAGCGTTACCGACCGATCAAACCGACCGAATTAATTATTACCGTCCGATTGTGAGAGTCCCGCCGACCGAATTATATGTACCTGTGAACGTTACCGTCCGACCGATCAAACCGACCGAATTATTCGTTATTTGTTACATAACCGTCCGATTGTGAACGTACTACCGACCGATACATGTAATTGTGAACGTTACCGCACCGTTAGATCTAGACCGACCGATTGTGAACGTAATACCGACCGAATTATATGTATCTGTGATTGTTCCGCCGTTATATGTTATGTAATTGTCCGCTACCGACCGATATATGTGAGTGATCCGTACTACCGTCAAAATACCCGTCTCTCCGAACCGCTATGAATTAATTTTTCCTTCGTTGTAAGGAAAAATTAATTTTCCGCTGTCCTCCGCTTGCTCTCTCTCTCACACTCTCGCTCTCTCGTAAAAGCCGCACTACCGGATCTTAAACTCTGCACGTTTTCTTATCTTCTCCGTATTTAGCTATTTCTCTTTCATTGTGAAATTGTTGGGATAATTTTCCGTTTTCTCATTTTTCAATATTTAGAGGGTTTTTCATATTTTAAATCTTAATTTTATTACTCGCAAAAGTATTGTAATTTTCAGTTTCCGCATTTTCTCTTAGTTAAATAGTTTTCGATCTTTCCAATTTCGTTTAGAATAAAATTTTATTCCTCTTCAACTGTGATATTTTAATATTTTCGCATTTGTGTGTTTCCTTTCGAGATACATAAATAATTGTAAATAAGTTTTTGCCGATCTCCGTTCGACGACCTCGCAGGTGTTATTTGTACGAATTGTTTTCACGGCCGATTGGGAATAAACTAATTTTGGGATTTTCTGTTTTTGAACGTGTGTTTCATTTCTACAGACAACCCTGGTAATCTCCTGAGTTCGTAAAATTACCCAGGCACATTCCCGAGGGAGAAAACCCTTAAAAATCTGGCGCCCGAGCAAAACCGTAACACCGACTCCTAAAACCGATTAACCGAATTCCCGAACTCCGTCCCAGCGCCAAATCTCACAAGTAACCGCACACCTAAACCCGTTACAAAAGTAACAAAACACTATCAATTAAATTAACCATTTGACTCGTACCATTTCGAACCTTGTCTTTATAGTACGAGAGCTAGCAACGTCTAGAACACAAGAATTTTAAGAAAGCTGGTTCTTTAATATATTTTCTTATGCTCTCACAAACAGCGTGTGGGCTATCTGGCTGCCGGTAAACGTTGCGTTCACTACAGTTCAACTCACTTGTGCGGGTAAAAATATTGATTTTAAAATAATTTTAAGGTTAGTTTTTCCCCCACTAACTTTTAAACGGTGTGCAAAACAAAAAAAAATATTATTGCCAGACATATTTATTGTTGCCAACAAAGTGCCAGACTTTAATTTTGATAAACAAAAAAAAATAATTTCAAACCATTTTAGTATGGCTGAAATTTTGAAACTTGTTTCTAAAGAACCCAGAGGGTTCTTTAGGGACACTTACCACTTTAGCAGATGTAGCTCAGCTCATAGCTAATGTTCACCAAGCTATCTCCACTCATAGGAAGTATAATATTGTACCATTCCTAAATTACTCCTTTCGAAAATTAGGAGACATGCAAGACAGACGACTATCTGCTGGGAAAGAATTTTGTCACCGAAGTGAAAGCCAGCGAGACAGCTAGGAAAACAAGTCTGGAGTTAAAAGTTAAACCGCCTGCCAAGGCCAAGGCCAAACTTCTTACTATGGGCCTGTCCCAGAGGGCCGTCCACAGGCTTCCAGTTATCCTAACCGTTCTTTAAACTGGAAGCGTCCTGTTCAACACGTCCGGAAGAAACAGGCGACCAGAGGGAGAGGAGAGAGAGGAGAGTACAATCCAAGCAGTACCCGAACCGAAGAGTCTAAATGACCAGGTGATTCACAGTGTGCATGCAGATAACCAATGAGGAGAAAATCTTACAGTGGGTCAAAGGAGTAGTTATACCCTTTAAATCAAAGCCATTTCAGACTTTTCCAAGAAAGGTTGTGTTTTCCACAGCTGAGAAAGTCTGTTATGAGCAGGAAATCTATAACCTAATTAAAATTGGTGCAATTTGTGAATATCAGTACGAACCAGGCGAATTTTTGTCGCCATATTTTTTAATTAAAAAACCTAATGGAAAAAATAGGTTTATATTAAACCTAAAGGATCTAAACACATTCATAGAAGCTCCACATTTCAAAATTGAGGATTACAGGAGTGTATTAAAACTAATAACTCCTCATTCCTTTTTGGCGAATATTGACACGAAAGATGCTTACTATATGATAGCAATTCATCCCCTTCGGAGGAAATATCTTACATTTGCATTCAACGACAAGCGATACCAATTTACTTGCCTACCATTTGGCCTAAACATACCCCCATATCTGTTTACAAAGCTGTTAAAACCACTTATTGCAGAATTGCGAAAACTAAATATCTTATTTGTCATATACCTTAATGATATCCTTATAATTGATACTTCAAAACAACAATGTCAGTTGGCAGTAAACAATACCCTAGAAATGTTGGAGTCCTTAGAAATGTAGTCCTGTGCAGGAACTGACCTTTCTAGGGTTTACATACAATTCCCGAAACATGACATTCTATTTACCAATGGAGAAAAAGGAGCACATTTACAATATGTTAATTAAATTTCGAAATGAATCTCATTGCACGATTTTATTTCTGGCAAAATTAATTGGTAAATTGGTAGCAGCTTGCTCAGCAGTTAACTATGGATGGGTGCACACCAAAGACCTCGAAAGAGAAATTTTTTTAGCTATTAAGCGATATAACAATTATAACCATAAAATTAAAATTCCAACACACCTGAAAAAGGATGTCGATTGGTGGATTCAAAACATTGGAGGCTCAAGTCAGAACATTAATAGATGGCAGGAGTTCCGCTTAGAAATATTTACATATGCGTCTACTTCGGGGTGGGGAGCCTATTGCAAAGGAATTTCTGCTCGGGGATTTTGGTCAGAAGACCATAGCAAATATCATATTCATTTCCTCGAATTAACAGCAGCGTTTTATGCACTCAAATCCCTTGCAAAAGGCTTAAAAAATGGTGATATTCTATTAAGTATTGATAATAAAACAGCGATAGCTTGCATTAGTAAAAAAGGCTGCATCCAGTACCCAAAATTAAATAACATCACAAGGGCTATATGGGACTCGTGCGAAGAACGGAAAATCCATATGTTCGCATCCTATATCCCGTCCAAAGAGAACCTGTATGCAGATATAGAGTCCAGATCACTTTCAATCGATACAGAATACGAATTAAACACTGAAGTATTTCATAGAATTTGCAAGAAATTTGGTAAACGTAACATAGACTTGTTTGCTTCACAGTTAAATGCCAAATACAAGAAGTAAGTTTCTTTGGGAGCGGAACCTGATTCAAGCCATATGGACGCCTTTACAATAAAATGGGACTCATTCTTTTTTACATTTCCACCTTTTTGTCTAATCTCAAAGGTTATACAAAAGATCATACATGACAAAACCCAAGGGATCCTTGTTGTTCCAAACTGGCCATCTCAACCATGGTACCCTCTTTCAATAGGCTTTTAATTTGTAAACCAATGATGCTCAAACCCAAAAAAGATTTACTTTTATCCCCTTTTAGTACTCCACATCCACTCCACCAGAGCGTTTCATTGGTTGCCGCGAAGTTATCCGGAGATCGATGCTTATAAGGAATGTTCCGTAGAAAGCAATTCCTATCATGATAGCGCCCATTAGTGAATGTACCTTAAAACAATATGAAGCATGTTACCGGAAATGGTGGGCTTATTGTGGGGAAAACCACAACAACCCCTTCGAATTTTATTTACAGCACCTTATGACCTTTTTACAGAAACAAAAAGAGAACAACTTATCATACTCATCACTTAATATGTACAGATCAGCACTAAATTTCATAATCCCACTACCACCAGAACAGGAAGACATTGTAAACAGGTTTTTAAAAGGCATCTACAATATTAAACCCCTCAACCTAAATACCAGTCAACTTGGGACCCCCAGACAGTGTTAAATTATCTAAAGAATCTTTATCCGTCAGAGACTTTAACATTTTCATTACTGTCAAAGAAACTTGTTAGCTCTTGGCATTAACCAGCGGACATAGAGTCAAAACAATTTCAAAAATTAAATTGGAAAACATCAGTGTCCTCAAAGATAGAATCCAAGTCAGAATATCAGATAACACAAAACCTCGGGGAAAAACAGATTACAACCAATGTTAACCTTCCCTTATTTTGAAAAATGCCCTGAATTGTGCATTGCAGCATTAATCATCCACTATATTAAAATAACAGAACCAATCAGAGGTTCCAGTTAAAGTCTCATATTAACCCACAAGAAACCCCATCATCCGGCCACGGCCAAAACAATCAGCAGATGGTTAAAAGATAACCTAATTGCTAGTGGTATTGACATAAGGATTTTCTCTGGACAAAGTACTCGACATGCTGCACTTCAGCAGCACTTAGGCTAGGAGTTAATATTCATACAATTAAAAACACGGCCGGGTGGACACAGAAGTCAAATGTGTTCCTTCAGTTCTATAACCGTCCTGTCATCCAGGATCCAAAGACATTTGCAGAGACCATATTAAATATAGCATAAGTTAATATTAAGAATACGAGTTTGGTTTGTTTGTTACCTACCTATAGCAGGACTTATCATGTAAAACAATTAATAGACATAAGGTTGTTTGATTAGATATTATATGCATACAATAAACATGTACTGGAAATTATCGATAGCGCTTATTTATGGCAAAATACAGTCAAATTAACCCTCCATATGTCAGATCGCTCAAGTTGCTGTAAACATCTACATTGTGTAATTGTCGAGGAAGAAAAGCGAAGGGAAATTAATAAATTGGTTGACTTACCTGTAAGGAGGATCAATTTTAATTTTCCGAGCTTTTCTTCCGAAGACAATTACAACCCACCCTGCCCTTATACCCAACGCGATCTGATAAGTATAAATTGGTATAAATCCCGAAGTGAAGCTCCTGCCCGGGAGAAAGACACAGCGCAGATTTTGCGGAGTTGTCACTTTGAACGTACCAGCGCGGGTAGAAATTGGCGATACTACATTGTGTAATTGTCTTCGGAAGAAAAGCTCGGAAAATTAAAATTGATCCTCCGTACAGGTAAGTCAATCAATTTATTAATTAAAATTCTACCTGACATACAAGTAGAACCACCACGCGATAATACTTATTTAGAGACAGTACACACGGCATTAGAAAATCCAATCCTCAAAATTCTCAATAATCCTCAATAAATCCTCAAAAATAAAGCCCTAAACTTGATTTTACAGTTATTGCACAGAAATATTTTCAAAATTTGCATTTAAATCCGTTCAATGTACCAAAATTCTAGACTACGGAATAACACGAGATGATCAGAGAGACAAACTAGAATATTACCACATTTATAAGAATGGTCATCGAGGTATTAATGAACGAAGGTATATAAACAATTCCGAAACATGCTTAAGAAACAAATATGACCGAAAACCTCCCGTAATAAAGATAAACTTAACACCGACAGCTAATAAACCATTCGATCATACATATCGACGTATTTCGAATTTCAAATACACCTTTTCTCACAATAATTGACTCGTTCTCTCGATACGGACAAGCTTAACCTATTCCCAGTATTACTGGAATATCTATTGTTGAAGGTCTATTAAATTATATCACTCACCACGGTCTAGCTTTCAAAATTACAGCGGATTCAGGCACCGAATTTAAAAACCAACACTTGGAAGATTTTTGTAAACTTCACAAAATTGAATTGCATTACACCACCGCGAAAAATAGTAATTTTAACTCACCAGTTGAACGATTTTATTCAACTCTAATTGAACATTTCAGATATTTCCGAGAAATAAATAGAGAACTAACAGCTGATCAATTAATGAAACATTCAATTTTGACTTACAATAATTCGATCCATTCCGTAACCAAATTTACAACTTTTGAGATCATTAAAGGACATATTAATAATCCTTGTAACGTTATTTTTTGAGAAGAGGCATGAATCGACAACTGTAGCCCGATGATTAGAAATTATTCAAGATCCTTTGATATGCAACCAAATTAGCTCTTTACTTAGCAACTCCACTTAACTTTATACTCACACATTTTATGCAATTCACCTCCCCGGGAGCCAGAATAACATGTTGACATAGCACGTTTGCCCCTAAGGTCAACAGGAGTCAGGTAGTGAATGTAAATGTAACTTATAACCTCTAACAGGCCACATATATAATTAAATATCAGGAATAGGACCGGTGTAACAGGACTGGTGTCGCAAGGGATAGGGTATCATGTTGTCCCTCATTGAGGGTTAAGTCATTAGTTTCGTCTCCCTTCCTTTGTGAACACATTTCTGGTTCATGAGAGGTTATGTGAGCGAACTAGCTTAAACACGAATAACGTCAGATAAGGCTCCGGGAGAATAGGTAGTGATACAAGAACGAACTTATCTTAGCTAGGATTGTGTGGACTATGTAGAGATCAGGTAATCTAGGAATTCTAACCTCCAATTATAACACATGTAATGAATTGTCGATAATAGAACTGATGTACCCGGGATGCCTTCACAGGGGATATGATAGATTATCATGTAGTCCACAATTAGGGGTCGAGCCCTTAGGTTGATCTCCCTTCCTCTGTGAACACATTTTTGGATGAGAGGTTAGATTTATTAGGAAAATTCGGCTCAAAGTCTAGTGGGAAGTATGGCCGACTTTTAGGAATACATAGTGAGTACCTACAGTAACAGTACGAAAGGAAATAAGGATAATTTGATTAATTTCTATCTATTCCTAGAAGTTATGGGTATGCAACCATTCATACAAGTAGTTTTAGTTCGCTCATACAAATATGTCTTTCTTTCTCACACGTGATCCGGATTGGTTGATAGCTAGGAACATTTATTTGTGTTGGTAACGAATATTCGTTAAGTTTACAGTAATACCTTCTCGAATGTTCGATTGGTTTTTATAGAAGGAACGGATAGTATAAAAGTGGACACTGGTTCCCCTGAGTCTCTCTCTGTTCTGGATGATTTCCGATTCCGAGTATTAGTAGAAGAAGTAGTATTATTGCGATCATTGTTATTAATCCGAGTGTTACGGAGAGTAATTATCGTTAGTTCGGGTGAACATCAGCCAGTCTCCCGGTCTCCGAGTTAAGTCTCGTTGAGTTCAGTGAGTGCGCGGATTTCGGAACCCATTACGATCGATCACGGAAACAGTGTTTCGTGGGCTGACGGGCGACAGCTAAGTGAAGTCTGTCCCTTCCGACCGGTCCGTTGTCAAGAGAGCTCCGCGGCGTTATCTTCCCGACTCGTAGACTCCGCCGTTCGACCAAAGGGGGCTCAGAGCAGTCGCAGCCGTTCCAGCCGGTTGTCCGAGAGGCCGAACCTCCAAGTATCAGCCGTTCGAGGGGATTCGAGCCATCACCCGATCCAGTCGCCGTTCCGGAAAAGGTCAGCCTTCGTGGTGTCGTCTGCGGTGTCATCAGCACCCCTCAAGGAGTCCAGACTCCAATCTCCAGACACGACCGGGCTCAACAGTCCAGGGGGGTCCGAGCCATCATCCGATCCTGGCAGGAGATAGCCGTTCGACCGAGATAAGCAGAAGGCTCCGCTGACGCTCCCGTCGTCCCCGATAGGGCCGACCGAACCTCAATTGTAGACCATTGGCGGCGTCGCCAAGCACCCGTACTGGTTGGAAGTTATTTGAAAAGTCAGGTTAGGGAAAATCGATTGTACCATATAAGTTTGTTACATATTTGAGAGTTAGGTACTGGCTATTAAATTCATTCATTAGAGTTGCTTAAGTTTTATTCAACGAATCTAACCTCAACCTCTCCCTCGGGTTCGATTAAGCCTTCGTCAAGGTAAGTGAGACATTGATCGACACCCCTTAACAACTAGAGGGGGCTCGAGATATCAGTCAGGGCCGGGGTTTGTTTGTAGTTGTTGGCGCCCCGTTATGTGCAAGATCATAAAGAAGCCTCTAAGAAACTATACGAAAAAATCGGCGAATCAAACGCCAAAGCTAAAGAAAAAATAATTGACAAAATCAATGAAAATCGATCAAATCCACCCGATTACTCTAATCAATAAAATGTTTATATCTATGCAACGTTTTTCCGGGCTATTTGACCGTGACCCAGAAAGGTTTAAGTAACCTGACGTTTCGTCTGCTTCTGCGGCAAACATCTTCAGAGGCGATGTGGTAGTCTTCTAAGTGTTCGACTGCTTCGAAAATTACCCTCGACTGAATCTTCGACTTGACACTTGAAGTGTCAAGTCGAAGATTCAGTTGAGGATAATTTCACATCGCCTCTGAAGATGTTTGCCGCAGACCCAAACGAAACGTCAGGTTACTTAAACCTTTCTAAACCACGGTAAAATAGACCGGAAAACGCTGCACATTTGACTCCGGCCGTGAAAGCCTATGCTCTTGTTTATATTTAGACAAAATTCCGAGACAAAAAACTACCAAAATTTAAAAAGGCAGAAGTAATTAAAGACCAAGATATCCTCCTAAACACTAACAAGGGCACGTATCACAAAAGTACAGTACGAAAACCAAGAAATAATCCTGACAAATCTTTACAGGGACAACAGAACGATGAAATTGACGATCACCCTGATATACTGGAACTCTCAGCAACAATGACGTTCAAATAACACCACTTGAAAATTTGCTATTACCAATTAAGTTTGGAACTTGTAGATTAGTTTATACTAAACATACTTTTATTCATTACTTAGATTTAGAAGAGGTTGTTAAGCATACAAAAACACTAAAACAGCATTTCACCGATATGAAAAATACCATTATATATTCATCAACTAACAAATTTATTCATATTTATGGCATTTTCACAACAGAAAATATGTTAAATCAAACTGACTTCCTAATTAAAATACTAGAAAGAAAATTACAAAACATCCACCCGCATATTCGAACAAGACGAGGATTAATAAATGGGTTAGGCAAAATAAATAAATGGCTTCTCGGCAATCTTGATTCCGAAGATGGAGAACGCTATGACAGAGCCATAGAAACCTTACAACAAAATCAAAAGCAATTAATTAATGAATCAAATTTACAAATTACGCTATATAGAAAACTAACTGATCATTACACTAAATCATTAACAACTCTATCGAAAAATCAAGAACAATTTCAAACATATTTAGAGACATTTCAATCCAGAACGAGAGAACAACTCGATACACTGGTAGGACGTCTTGCTATTCAAAGTATAATCAATCAAATGAATTTAGATTGTCAAAATTTAATGACATACATTGATAATATTGAAACCGCAATACTCTGCAAAACGAAATTCTCTTCATAATTCTATAGTATCCAGTTACGAAATTTTAGAAATGATCAACCACCTGCAAAATATTTACAAAGAATCAGAAATTACAAAATTTAAAAATGTCTTGACATATTACATGTTTTTAGGAACACAAGTTAGCTTTTCCAAGTCAAAATTAATCTTTGCTGTTCATATTCCTATCTTGAAACAAGGACCCCTAGATTTCTACCACATTTACCCAATCATCCAAAAATCACAAAATATTTACTCCCATGTATCCCTACTTGGCACGTACAAAAGAAGAAGCGCAACCATTGAAAGAAGAATACCCCATGCTGGAAGGAGCCTACTACTGCCAGCAACATTTCTACCCTAAAGACAACTGCACCCTACAACTTTTAGAAGGCCACACCTCCGAAGGATGCTACGCCACCGAAGTGAACCTTCGAGAAACAATCATAGAACAAGTCAACACCGAAGAGGTACAGTAAGGTGGGGTTACTTTGCACGCGGGGGTAACTTTGCCTGATACTAAATACATTTGGTATATTTGAATTGGTTTCATGCCCTGTATTTTTATGGAGAGGGAAACCACGCCACCCCACTTTCAAAGAACTGAACAAGTTTGCAGTAGCATTCTGGCGCTGATGGCGTGTGATGTAGTGTGCGATATTTGGATGTAAGTAAAGTAAAGTAAAGTTATTACATATTTACAATCAGTAAATGCTAAGACCTGTGGACTCGCCACTATTAAAGATAACATTTTGAGGTCTTATTTCCGTTAAGCTACATTTCTTTCCTAACAATTTGACGGAAATGTTATGTATAGCTGGTGGCATACCACCAAGCAACCCCTTCATGAACAAGATAATCTACGCTGAGAGAATAAAGAGACTACTCTGAACTGTCGTATCAGCGCAGTCACATTAAAAATTAAAACATCGGGTGAAATAATACAAGAAATTAAAAAATACTGGTGGCAGTGAGTAGCAGAAATGGTGTTTTTCCTATATCCACAATGGGGGAAGCGGCTCGAGCAGGCGTTTCACCGATGTTGATGGAAGGTAGCCTTGCAGAAAATTGGCGATTCTGGAGCAGGAGATTCGAAAACTATTTAGTCGCGTCGGAATTAAATAAAAAGTCAGAAGCCGTACAGTGCGCTCCGATGTTGCATCTCATAGGCGAACAGGGATTCAAAATTCAAGAAATCTTCAAATTTAATAGTGACGACAGAAATAAATTAGAAGTGCTTCTAGAGATCTTCGAAGGCCACTTTCTACCAAATGAAAACCTAGCTTTCGAGATATTCACCCTAATATCAATGAGACAAAGCAGTGGGCAGTCGGTGGACCAATTCATTACCGAACTGACTCAACAAGCGAGAAAGTGCAAATTAGACAAGCTGGAGGACCTCCTTATCACCGCCATGATAACAGTGGGCGTTCAAGATGATGATATCAGGTAAAGGCTGCTTGAGAAAGGGACACAGACGGTAGCCAAGGCGACAGAGTTGTGCCGAGCAATTGAGAAGTCGAAGGAGCAGAATGAAGCCATGAGGACATCGAGGCCAGGAGGGAGCATCGTCGTATTGGCGATATCAACGGACAAGAACACGATGAAGAGAAGCGACAACATCCGTAAGCCAGCAAACAACAGAAACGATGCGGTATCGTTTCAATGCAATGTGGCAAAACACACGGTATTAATCAATGTCCGGCGTATGGTAAGAAATGTCAAAATAAAAATCATTTTGCTAAAATGTGCAAACAAAAAAAAAAGTTGTAAACGAAATTCAAGAGAATGAACCGAATTTATGTATATCGGATCAATTAATAACAATAATCACAGAAATTCCTCAACTACTAAAATTTTAATAAACCAGAAAGATGTATTTTTCAAAATTGACACAGGTGCAGCAATCAAAGTACTTCCTGTGGGTAAATTTAAGCAACTAGGTCTACCGATGCAATTAATTCAGAAAATAGATTCAAACTTGAGGTTTTATACAGGAAGCACATTGAATGTTAAAGGCAAACGTACTCTGGAAAGTTGGAAAAATGATAAAATGTATTTATTACATTTTTACATAGTCAACAGTCAAACACAGGCAATATTAGAACTACCTTCTTGCACAGAAATGAACCTGGTGCTAAGAGTAGACACGATTCAAGCAGGTGATAAGTTTAAAAAATCTATTAAAAGCTATGGAGAGATATTCTCAGGAATTGGGTGTTTCAAAGGTCAACATCACATAGAAATTGAGCAAGGAGCCAAACCAGTAGTACAACCAACAAGAAAAGTGCCATTACCGCTAATGGACAAATTAAAAGAAAGTCTCTGGACTGGAAAAAGCAAAAATAATTGAAAAAGTAAATAGACCAACAGAATGGGTCAACGCTATGGTCATTGTTAGAAAATCGAATGAGAAATTGAGAATCTGTATCGATCCGCAAGATCTAAACGCAGTAATTAAAAGAGAACATTGCCAGATCCCAACGTTGTTAAAGAAAAAAACAAAGTGTTAAGTTTAAAATTGCCAGTCAAATGTTCTGTTTTGTGCATCGGCATTAAATACAAAAGATGTTCTGTGAACCTAACCTAAGTAACACCATGTGACCATGTGTTAATTTGAGTTAATTCCTTTTGTGTAAGCATCGAAGCATTGTGTGTATTATTAAGTCTGCAAATAAATGAAATAAAACAACAGGTTATGGGCCCAGGCACAAAGAAATTCACGGAAAGCATTCTGAAGAGGAGATAAGTACGAGTTAATCTTTTGTTTGGGTGAAGAAAGAAGACAATGGATCTAATGAAGCATCTAAAACCACTGACTGGTGAGTCAGACTGGCCAGTATGGAAGAGGAAGATTCGTGACTTATTAGACTACCACGACGGAGCACTGGATGCGATCGATGGAACCCTCGTCAAACCAGCGGCGTTGCAAGATGGCGCCTCAGAAGATGAAGTTAAAAAGCACAAGACAAAGAGTGATTTTTATCGTAAAGCAAATAGTTATGCGAACTCGATGATCACACGTTCTGTCTCAGAAGAAGTCTATCAGAAGATTATGGACAAAAATACGGCACATGATACGTGGAATGCATTAAAACAAGAGTTCGGGGCCACATCCAAGGATCAACTTTTCAAAATATGCACTGAGTTCTTTGCATTTAGTTGGAAAAATGAAGAAGACGTCTCGACCCATGTAGCAAAGCTGAGGAGCCTGTGGAATGAACTCAACAATGGATTAACACAGAAGAAGAAGAACAACTTACCCGATTTGCTTCTAGTATGTAAGATACTGCAAATTCTACCAAGAAAATTCGAAACGTTCCAGTCAAGTTGGATGCTACTAACTAAGGACGAAGAAAGAACCTTCGACGAAAAAGCAGTAAAAGGATATCTAGTTGGATATGATGGAGAAGAAAGATACAGAATTTGCATCCAAGAAGAAAGGAAAGTAATTTTATCAAGAGATGTCAAGTTTCTGGAAAAACAAAAGCACTGTGAGTCAATCAGTTTACCTTTCAAAAATATTGAATCAAAAGAGGACGAAGAAGAAGAGGATGCGAGTGGCAGTAAGCATAATAGCAGCGAAGGAGAAGAAGACGAAAAAGAAGATAGAAAAAACGCTCAGCTGTCATTGAAGAGAAATCTAAGAAATCGATCGACCCTAGTGAAACCAAAGAGGTAAGAAGATTTTGTCATGGCAATGGAGGAATTCGATTCAGCGGAGAACCCAGAAAACTTCGAAGAAGCTATTACAGGAGATAATAGTTCAGAGTGGAAACAGGCTATGAACAAAGAAATAGCTTCCTTAAACGAAAATAAGACGTGGGAATTGACCGAGTTACCTAGAGAGGCAAGAGCTCTTCCATGCAAGTGGGTTTATAGATTAAAGACGAACTCAGACGGAAGTATTGACAGGTATAAGGCCAGGCTAGTTGTAAAAGGATTCAATCAATGTCAAGGGATTGATTTTTCTCGAACATTTAGTCCTGTAGCCAAATTAACTACAATCCGAGCGATTCTGAGCATAGCAGCAAGTGAAAAGATGGAGCTGATACAATTCGATGTGTCAACGGCTTTCCTGTATGGAGAACTTAAAGAAACCGTATACATGGAGCAACCAGAAGGTTATAGTAATGGGAGAAATCAAGTATGTCGATTAAATAAGAGACTATATGGACTAAAGCAAGCCCCAAGGTGTTGGAACGAGTGTTTTGGAAAGTTTTTGCAGAAACTCGGATTTAGAGTCAGTCAGGCTGATCCATGTCTATATATTCGAGAAAGGAACAACAGAAAGTTAGTACTTGTTCTTTACGTAGATGACGGTTTAATAGGAGCTACTGATCCAAAGGAGATGGAGATTTTCCTGAATGAATAAAATCAGAATTCAAAATAACTACGAAGAAAGCAGATTTCTTTTTGGGACTTAGAATCGAACGAGAAAACGAAAATCTCAAAATAAGTCAAAAGGCACATGAGAAAAGGATTTTGGAACGTTTTCGTTTTTCAGGATGTAAGCCGATCTCAACTCCTATTCTAAAGAACCCAGAGATTACTGAAGCAGGAAAAGATGATGTCACGAAGAAGCACAATTTTCCCTATAGGCAGGCAGAAGGAGCGATTTCCTGGATAAGCCAAAGGCAAAGCATGGTGGCAACCTCAACTACGGAAGCTGAAATCGTAGCTGCAACCGAAGCCGCAAAAGAAATAATTTGAATCACCAGATTATTTAAAGAAATAGTGACGTTGGAACACAATCCAATTCTCCAAGTTGATAATGCAGCAGCAGTGAAACTAGCTCAAAATCATGAGTTTCACCGCAGAACAAAACATATCAATATAAAGCAGTTCTTCGTTAGAGAAAAAGTAACAGGACAGATGGGTGTACAGCAGATCTCAACAGAGGAACAACTTGCGGGTTTGATGACGAAGCCCCTACCCAAGCCACGATTGAAGAAACTGTGCAATCAAATTGGACTTTTGTAAAAAATTTTAAATTAACAAGGGAAAGTGTTAAAGAAAAAACAAAGTGTTAAGTTTAAAATTGGCGGTCAAATGTTCTGTTTTGTGCATCGGCAATAAATACAAAAGATGTTCTGTGAACCTAACCTAAGTAACAACATGTGTTAATTTGAGTTAATAGTTAATTCCTTTTGTGTAAGCATCAAAGCATTGTGTGTATTAACAAGTCTGCAAATAAATGAAATAAAACAAAAAACGTCAAAACAAATAACAGCAAATCTGGTGGGGGCCAAATATTTCAGCACACTGGATGCATCGAATGGATTTTACCACATCAAATTAGATGAGGAAAGCAGCAAATTATGCACGTTTGGTCCACCATTTGGTCGATATAAATTCAATCGTATGCCCTATGGTATTAAATCGGCGCCAGAAATATTCCAAACTAAATATAAAGAGATATTTCACAGGAAAGGAGTCGAAATTTATATAGATGACATCATAGTGTGGGGGAAGACCATAGAAAAACACAATGAAAGGCTGGAAAAAGTAATGAAAGCAGCCAAAGAGAACAACGTGAGATTCAACTTGGACAAATGCAGGTTTGGAAAAGAATCTGTGAAGTATATGGGTAAAAAGGATGGAGTGGCTCCATGAAAAGATAAAATCAAAGACATTCTAGAGATGCCAGAGCCTAAGAATGTCCAAGACGTTCAAAGATTGTTAGGAATGCTCACTTATGTTAGCAAGTTCATAAAAGGATTTTCCAGTACTACAACACCTCTAAGACAGCTATTGAGGAAGGAGGTGGAATTTGTAGGGTTAGGCGTTCTATGTTTAGCGTGGCGTCATATATATATATATATATATATATATATATATATATATATATATATATGCAAATGTAATCTACGCAATGTAATGTAACGCAAATGTAATCTAGAGTCGAAGTACGATTTGTAATAGTTTAGGATATTAAAGAAGCTAGAAAACGAGAAGGGCCAGGACTACTCAAGAAGAGAGAATGGGCGACGCTCGAGGAATCAGTCCCATGAGGATGACGGGGAATATAGCAGAGAACTGGAAAATTTGGAGGAGCAGGTTCGAGAACTACCTGAAGGCGACCTAGGTGGCCAAGAAGACGCAAGACGTACAATGTACTCAACTACTACACTACATTGGCAAAGAAGGGTTCAAAGTATTCAACACCTTCGAGATACCTGTAGCAGATCGAGAGAAGTTAGAAGTTCTATTAAAGAAATTTGAAGATCATTTTCTACCAAGAGAGAATCTATCATACGGGAGGTATATTTTCTTCACGATGCGACAGAAGCCGAACCAGACCCTGGAACAGTTCATAGTGCAGCTAACTGAACAGGCCCAGAGATGTAAGCTAGACAACCTGCAGAAGAGCCTAATCAAATGCATGATTATATGTGGAGTCCAAAGTAATGACATCAGGGAGAAGCTACTGCAGAACGACACTTGGACTCTGGATGAAGCAGTCCAGCAGTGCAAGGTGATCGAGAAGGCGAAAGCGCAGAGCAAGCAGATGGATACTGCAGCAGAGGGCAACGATCTTGTGAACGCCATAAAATTCCAAAAGAAAACAGGTCAATCAAATCTGACAAACTGTAGTAAGAATATTAACAAAAAAGAAACTAACTTTCAGAACAATTGTACTAAATGTGGAAAAAAAACATAAATTTAATAACTGTCCAGCATTTGGGAAAATTTGTAGTAAATGCAATAAGAAAAATCATTTTGCAGCGGTTTGTAAAACAAAAGACAAAAGAATAAATGAAATCGAAAATGATCGAGAACACAATGTTGATTTTTTTACTACAAATGATAGTGATAAGTATTTTTATATAGAAGCGGTAGAGAAAAACCAACAAACAAATGTATGGTATACTGAAGTTGAAATCAACCGGGTTCAAATTAAACTTAAGGTAGATACAGGTGCCATGTGTAATGTAATGTCTGTACAGCAGTTCAAAATGTTAAATCTTCACAAACAAACAGTTGAAAAAACTAGTGATCAGCTTAAATCATACACAGGTGATAGTCTTAAAGTAATAGGAAAGGAGACATTAAAATTAATTAAGAATGGAAAATCATACATGATAACTTTTTACATTGTAGAGTCAAACACACCAGCTATACTTGGACTAACATCTAGTTTAGAACTAAAGGTAATCAAAAATATAGATACATAGACAAGGAGAGCAGCTCTTGCATTGTTACCAAAGTTAAAAGAGTGCATAGAAGGGTTAGTACGTCAGAACATAATAGAAAAGGTAGAAGAAGCAACGGACTGGGTGAACGCTTTAGTTATAGTTCGCAAGCCAGGTAATAGTCTCAGAATTTGTCTAGATCCAAAAGATTTGAATAACAATATCAAGAGAGAATATTGTTTGATCCCAACAATAGAAAAAATCACTTCAAAATTGACAGGAGCAACAGTTTTTAGCAAACTAGATGCAACAAGTGGGTTTTACCAAATTCAATTAGATAAGGAAAGTTCGAATTTGTGTGTATTCGGAACACCATTTGGACGATACAGATTTTTGCGATTGCCATATGGAATCAAATCAGCTCCAGAAGTCTTTCAAGAGAGATTTAGAGAAGTCTTTCAAAACTGTGAAGGCTGTGAAATATATGTAGGTAGATGACATAATAGTATATGGAAAAGACAAAACAGAGCATGATAAGAGGTTGGAAAAAGTTTTAGAAACTGCCAAAGCTAGAAAAGTAAAATTTAATAAAACAAAATGCCAATTTGGAGTAAGCAGTGTACAGTATATGGGACACATAATAAGTAACAAAAGGATAGCAGCTGATGAGAGAAAAATATTAGCTATAAAAAACTTAGAAACTCCTCAGTGCAAGGAAGATGTTCAACGAGCACTAGGCATGTTAACATATGTAAGTAAGTTCATACCAAACTTTTCAATGGAAACAAAACCATTAAGAGATCTACTGAAAAAGGAAGTACTGTTCAGCTGGGAACCGGAACAGCAGAAAGCTTTTGAAGTATTGAAAGAAATACTAATGAGAGAACCGGTATTGCAATTTTACGACGTAAACAAAGAAACCGTAATTTCAGTTGATAGCTCAAAGTCAGGAGTAGGTGCAGTCCTGCTACAGAATAACCTACCGTGTGCCTATGCATCAAAAGCATTAACGGAGACGCAACAGAGGTATGCACAGATAGAGAAAGAAATGTCAGCAATATGTTTCGGACTTAACAGATTTCACGAATACATATATGGGAAAAAAGTGACAGTAAGGACTGATCGTCAACCACTAATAAGCATAATAAAGAAACCACTGAACAAATGTCCACCAAGGTTACAAAGAATGCTATTACAAATACAGAAATATGACATATGTTTAAACTATAAACCGGGAAAACAGTTAATAATTGCGGATATATTGTCTCGAGCATACATAGAAACTCAGGAACAGACAGATGATAATTATGATAATGAAATCCAGGCACAAGTATGTCTAGTGATATCAGAACTAAGTGTTTCACAAGAAAAACTACAAGAGTTAGAAAGAAAAACTGAAAAAGATGCTGATTTATCCGATCTAAAAGATATAATTGTAAATGGTTGGCCAAACAGTAATAAAAAAATAAGAGAATGTCTTAAACCATATGCAAAGTACAAAAGTGAATTGACAGTAAATAACAAGCTCATCTTTAAAGGCAACAATATAGTAGTTCCTCATAGCATGAGGAAGGAAATGGTGAATAAAGTTCATTATGACCATTTAGGGGCAAGAAAATGTTTAGACTTAGCAAATCAGTTACTTTTCTGGCCTACAATGAGAAATAATATCGGGTGTTTTTTTTAAATTTCACCTCATAGTAGGCTGTGGATAGTGTTTGTGAATGCGCCTTACTAAAAAATGTCAGAATTGACATAACCTCACTTTTTTTATAAAAATTGAAACTGCTCCAATCAGTTAATAGTGTCTTGAAAAAGACAGCTCACTCATCTACGCCTAATTAATAGAGCCAAGCCAGTCGCCAAGCTGTCTTTTTCAAGACACTAGTAACTGATTGGAGCAGTTTCAATTTTTATTAAAAAAGTGAGGTTATGTCAATTTTGACATTTTTTAGTAAGGCGCATTCACAAACACTATCCACAGCCTACTATGAGGTGAAATTTAAAAAAACACCCGATATAACACAAAGAATAGAATCATGTCAAACATGTTTAACATTCTCAAAGTCACAAATGTCAGAAAATTTAAAATCACATGAAATTAAACTGTTGCCATGGAACAAGGTAGCTTGTGATATATTTGAACTACATGGAAAAAAATATCTATTAATAGTTGATTATTATTCAAAATTTCTTGAAGTCGAAGAACTAGAAGATGATATGACCAGTGGAAGTGTCATAAAAATAATGAAAGCAATTTTCTCAAGACATGGAATACCACTAGTACTCATTAGTGATGGGGGACCACAATTCACATCGGGCAATTTCAAAAACTTTGTTAGGGAGTGGGAGTTTACTCATATCATTACTTCTCCTACCTACTCACAGTCAAATGGACTGGCAGAGCGGAATGTATAAACTGCGAAGAATATGTTCAAAAAAGTACTGCAAGAAGAAAAAGACATTTACTTAGCACTACTTCACTATAGAAATATGCCTATTTATGAGGATTACTCGCCAGCATAAATATTAATGAGCAGAAAATTGAGAACCAGAATACCGTGTGATTCAACTAAATTAGAGCCTAAAGTAATAAACAAAAATAAATTCAAACAATTTTTAAAAGACAGTCAGGAAAGACAAGAACAAAATTACAATAAGTTAGGTTCTCGAGTCCTACCAGAAATTAAAACAACACTAAAGTTGTAGTACAGGTAAAACCTAAAGGAAACTGGATACCAGCAATTGTAATTAGAAAGGTTAGAGATAGATCTTATATTGTTAAAACGAGTAATGGATCTGAGTACATGAGAAACAGAGTATTCATAAAAGTTGTAAGTCAAGGAATATCTCAACAGAAACATCGCTCGTTCGAAAAACCTGAACAAACCTTTCAAGAAAAGGAAGAGGAGTTCAGAAAATGTTATTTAGAGTTAAGGAGTGATACCGAGAGTGAAAACAAGAGTGATAACAGTGATGTTTTGAGTAAACCAAGCGCTACAGAAAACAATGTAAACCAAAAGGTGACTAGAAAAGGCAGGGAAATAAAGCCTCCTGATAGATTGAATTTATAACTTTACTGTTTGTAAAAAAAGGGGGATGTAGGGTTAGGCGTTCTATGTTTATAATGTTTTATGCTGAGAAATGACATGTCAGGTAAAGGTTAGCGTGGCGTCATATATATATATATATATATATATATATATATATATATATATATATATATATATATATATACGGAGCTTTCCTATCGAAACGCTTGATGGGAAACCAGCGGGAGCAAGAGAGAAGCCAGCAGTAGTTCGTTGGCGTGACGGAGAGAGAAGTTTTGCAACGTTGCCGGCCGAGCACGCAGTCCAAGTCAGCGCGTGTATCGCTTCACACTTTCGGATGTGTGCGGTACAGTGTGCGGAGCGGATGACTGTAATGTTCCGCGAGCTAGCAACATCGCAGGGGGTCGTTCTCTGTTTCGCTAACGAGAAATATATGGCCTTTCTCTCGCACTTATGTTGATCCCACCGTGCGACTCTTTAGAAACTGTCATATATATATATATAGCCCGCAAATGTAATCTAGAGTCGAAGTACGATTTGTAATAGTTTAGGATATTAAAGAAGTACACCAAGGAATCGTGACTTTTTTTAACTAATATGGGTTACCCACGAGGACCACATATAACATAATTCACTTGGTCGCATGAACAAAAAGAAGCGTTCAAGGAATTGAAAAATCAATTGACCACAAATCCAGTTCTACAATTTTACGATGTCAAAAAGGAAGTAACCGTCTCAGTAGATGATTCAAAGTCAGGACTAGGAGCAGTCTTACTGCAGAACAAATTACCTTGTGCGTATGCATCACGATCAATGACAGACGCTGAGACAAGATACGCCCAAATTGAAAAGGAACTACTAGCAATTTGTTTTGGCGTATCAAGATTCCACGAATACGTGTTTGGAAAAAAAATAGTGGTGGAAACGGACCACCAGCCATTAATTTCCATTTTCAAAAAACCTCTGAATAAGTGCCCTGCTAGACTACAACGCATGTTAGTCCGGTTGTACAAATATGATCTAGAAGTAGGTAAAATATAAACCAGGGAAAGAACTGATAATAGCTGATGCTTTATCCAGAGCCTATGTGAAAACAAATCAGTGCAGTAGGGAGCTGGAAAATAAAATCAAGGCACAAGTCTGCTTGATTGTTTCACAAATCAAAGTTACAGAAGGAAAATTAAAAGAAATTAAAGAAAAAAACACAAAATGATCCTGAATTAAGAAAGTTAAAACAGGCAATTGAAAACGGTTGGCCAAGGAATAGTGTAAAACTACCAGAAAACTTGAAATATTACTACAGATTTAAAAGTGAACTAACAATAAATGATGACGTAATTTACAAAGGACAAAGTTTGGTCATACCCAAAGAAATGAGAGTGGAAATGTTAAATAAAGTGCATTATGCTCACTTGGGAATGAATAAGTGCATACAACTAGCAAAGGAATCGATATTTTGGCCATTCCTGAACAATGAGATTAGACAGAAAATAGAGTCTTGCCAAATATGCCAAAGGTATGCAAATTCCCAAACAAGAGAACCACTTCAACCGCACCAAATTCCAAATTTACCATGGAACAAAGTGGGATGCGATTTATTTGAATTATATAATAAAAAACAGTTGTTAATTGACTATTTCTCAAAATTCATAGAAATAGTAAACCTAAACCAGGACACAAGCAGTAACAATATGGTGGAAAATATGAGGTCCATTTTTTCCAGACATGGTATACCCAGAGAAGTAGTGACAGACGGAGGACCGCAGTTCACTTCTAAGATCTTCAAAGATTTTTCAATTGAGTGGGAATTCAAACATACTCTATCATCACCAAGAAACTAGAACACTTTCAAGAAGACATTAGCACACAGGAAAGATATAAACTTAGCTCTTCTATACTATACAAACACACCTATTCATGACGGTATCTCTCCGGCTGAAATTTTAATGTCTCGTAAATTAAGAATGCCATTACCTTTAACTGAAACTAAATTAAAGCCCAAAATAAATAAAACATACAGAAAGAGTGTTATAGCTGAACAACAAAAACCGGCAGAATTTTACTATAATATAAATAAAAGAGAACTTCCAAAACTTTGTGTAAATGAGAAAATTTACTGCCAATTAGCACCAGGGTCAGAATGGCAACAAGGGAAAATTATTGAAGTTTTTAATAATTGGAGATATAAGGTAAAAATCAACGATGGAGCTGAATATTGTAACGGAACGGCTCGCCGAAACCAAATAAACACGTCTGGAACTGCCCGGGTTCCGCGAATGCGTTCTAGAAACAGCGGGACCGATCTCGTAAGGCCGGGACGCTTTGATTCCCCGAAAACCCGAGGAGAAATTCGTGGAACAATCTCGAAAACTGTCAGAATGTTCGGGAAGCCTTCTACCTGCATTTATAAGGATTGCCCGACCTAAGGCGGGCCAGTTGGAAGAACCGGTGAGTAAACATTCGAGCGAGAGACCGCGCGCGTTAAAATAAATAAACATCTCCGTGTACGAATATGAATTAGGTGATTGTTAAGTTAAGTTTATAAGTGTAGTGTAAGAAATAAATTAATTAGGATAATCGCGTAGTGTTTTAGTTGTAGTAAACAGTAAAAACGTTACAATATGTTAGAAACGGAAAGTTGATTAAAAAGAACAAGTCTCAAGAACCAAGAACCACAAATTGTTCATTTTCACTCAATAAAGATGTTAAGTCCTAACAGTAATTTGTTAGATTTTTTCCGTTGTTGAGTTTAATAAAATAATAGTAAAACCCTTAGTCCGCGTTTATCTTGAACACTCAATTAATAAAAATTCACATACACGTTAAGTCGAGGTGTGAAGTGTGCTTGTAAACCTTAAATAAAATTAAGGAGTTAACCAGGCATACGCCGATACAAAAGATTCAAAAAATGTTCGTAAAAAGAGTCAAGTAAAATATTATATTGAGAGTTTTTGTGAAAATAATGAGGAAATTGAAAATGCAAACCCGTTAGATTTAAGTGTGGAAAGTGAATCTAGTGAAAGGGTGGAAAGTGAAGTCTCGGAAGAACTGAAGAAAGAACCAATAGTGACAGCATCGGGTAGGGTAATAAAACCTGTAAACCGCTTGTGTTATTAAACCATTGTAATTAATCTCAATATAAAATCAATGTACATCTCAAAGAAGGGGGATGTTATGTATAGCTGGTGGCATACCACCAAGCAACCCCTTCATGAATAAGATAACCTACGCTGAGAGAATAAAGAGACTACTCTGAACTGTCTGAAAAACAATATCTTTTTGTTTTATTTGTTAAAGATAATAACCAAAATATGGCGGCATGTACTATTTTAAATCATTGGGGGCAACTTTTCCTGCCATAATTTGCGAAGTATTTGAGATGAACTTTTGCTTTTAGGTCAAAATGGTTAGGAATTACAAGCGCCAAATAGGTTCTCGACGATATAGAGACTACACTGAAGAAAAACTAGAACTTGTTGTTCGAGAAAAAGGTCTGTCTTATGCAAGAAGTGCGGAAATATTTAATATTCCAAAGGGTACTACATACAATGAAGTTAAGAATCGGCACCCAAATGCCGTTGGTACACCTACCATTCTTGATACCACAGAAGAAAGACAGCAAGTAGGTCTTCTAATAGCAAGTGCTGAGTATGGTTTTCCCCGTATAATGTTAGACCTTCGTGTTATCAGCGACAAGTTGGGAAAAAAGTAAAAAAAAATCCCAATAATATGCCGGGACCAGATTGGTGATATGGGTATTTAAAAAGATATAAACATCTTCTAACTCAAAGTGCATGTCAAAATATAAAGGGAGTTCGTGCTCAAACAACGGAAGAGGCAATAAATAGAATAGTATTTTGACAATAAATAGAATAGTAATTTGACAGACTTGCAAAGAGTGTTGAAGGTGTCCCCCTGAAAATTTGCTAAATTACGATGAGACGAATTTATCGGACGACCCGAGGAGGAAGAAATGTATCTTCAAACGTGGGACCAAATATCCCGACCGTATTTTGAACTCGATCTGCTGTCTCCATAATGTTTGCTGCTACTGCCGCAGGGGACCTTCTACCGCCCTACGTTGTATATAAAGCGGAAAGGTTGTATGACAGATGGTGCGTAGGTGGACCTACCGGCGCCCGCTACAACAGAACAAAATACGGATGGTTTGAAGGGCCCACGTTTATGGTGTGGTTTGAGACCACGGTGGTTCCATGGGCAAAAAAAACTCAGGGGCTTAAAGTCATTATCAGAGACAACCTTTCGTCTCACCTGAATATTGAAATATTGAATACCTGCCAAAAACTTAACATTCATTTCGTATTATTGCCTGCAAACACAACCCAACTTACACGACCATTGGATGTGCGATTTTTTAGATCTTTAAAGGCCGCTTGGAGAGAAGTCCTAACGAACTACAAACTACGTAATCCGCGGTCCACAACATTAAATAAAAATTAATTTCCAGTCTTGTTGTCTAAACTATGGTATAAAATCCACACCAAAGTCATTAGAACTATTATACAAAATGCGTTTGAAGCATCAGGACTGTATGCCTTAGATAAATTTCAAGTAACAAAGAGGATGCCAAAGAATAAAGTGCAATCAACAAGGAAAGCAAAGAAAGAAGATGTTGAGTGTTTTACCAGGACAATCTATTTCCTATCTAGATTTGAGGCCTGGGTCCCAGGACGAGCCTGAAGTTAACCGATTAGTGCCTTCCAGTGCTAATCATTCGGATGTGTCTGATGAAGATGAGGCTATCAATAATGCACAAGCCGAAAAAGGTCTAGATGGGGATGAAGTTGATGAAGATGGCTTTGCACTAATACCGAAGAGGTACCTAATCATAGTTCCATCAAAGAAAGAAAAAAATTCATCACGATGCCAGACCGACCACATCTCGGAAGTCAAATCTCCTGTGCTGCTAAGAATCCCAGAAAACTGCGAAGCGTCAATCAACGATATGAAATTTACTAACAACCCACATATACAACGCGGAAAACCATTGATCCTACCAAAATTTACGACCGAAACTTTCGAAATAAGAAAATTCTACCAGGCGTCCAACATCACAAAATTAGACTTTGAGGAATTATACGAAATTAACAAAATTAGTTAACAATTAACTCAAATTCAAGAAATCAATAACTTTACTATAAAACGTCATTAATAGTAACACTTTCCGTATTAGCGATAATTTGTATCCTCCTATTGATCGTTCTCATCACCATTAGAACTCAACGCTGTAGATCAAGAAGAACAGAAGAAAAGAAGATCGAAGAAATACCCATGGACGATGTAGGCGGTAATCCTAGCTCAAAAAATACTTCCAGTATTTTTTCAGCTTGAGATGGGCTCACGACAGGCAAGCGGAGCGGGCTAGTGAAATTAATAACACGACGTTCTCTACACCTCTTCGACTTTTGAATGCAGCGGTGACGTTTAGGAATTAAGCCGCGTGAGGGCGACTCTTCGCAGATGAAAAAAATGTATTTTCTATTTTGCACTTTACATGCTTATTAACGCATTTTTGTAACAAACAATCGGATATTTAAGTGCATGATTAATATGCGCAAATGGTTATTACATTTCATTGTAGAAACTGTTACGATAACTACAGTTTACTCTTGACCAAAAATTAAATTTTCAGTTAACCCCAAAGAGAACAATTTTCCTAGTAGTTCAGTGAAAACCGCATCAAAATTAGTCAATTTTTAAAGGAATTGCGTGCAAAGACGTTTCCGACTGGGACGAGAGCCCTCTTAAAGACGAAGGAGTTATGGAGGACACTCACAGGAGAACTGCTGTCTCAACAAGAGGTCAGATGGACAGCACAACTTGTTTTATATACGTTTTTTCTAGATTAAAGTCACATCTTGTCTAGCTTCCAACCTCAACAGTTCATTGTAGATACTTAGAGAAATATTTTTTTTTAAAAACGAATTCTGGATCCTCAAAGTTATAATTCCAGTGACATTTTTTCCAAAGTTTTATCATCTCTTCTACATAAAGACTTTTTAAAGTTCTAGAAAGACACTGCTTAGATCAGGCATTTGACGATAACCACATATTTTATTTAGTTAGAATTATTTCTGAAACATATATGAAGATAAGAATTCATCACATAATGAAAATGTTTTCAGAACAACTCCAAAAGAAAATTGCCACACAACAAAATTCCAAAATAACTTTATTTTTAAGACAATAAAAATGTATTATTAATTTGTAAAACAACTATTGTTTTCTAAATATATTGTCTTTTTTTTAAATATTTTTAAAGAAAAAACAATAAAAAATGCAGAGAATGCTCGATCACTCGACTAGAAGGGCGTGGCCTAGTACCAGAAGGTCATCCCCACTCCAGCCCCCGCAATTCCAATGCTAAACTCGAGCAGTGACATATTATTTTATCCTTCTATTACTCCTAGCAGAAACCTCAAATTCGGATTCAGCCCCCCCCCCCAATAAGCATATAGAACCAATAAGAAAAGAAACCAAACATGTTTTCATGGACAAAAACCCTTGCTTCTTGGACTATGAACAGCTAACGACGGTTGTGAGCACTGAACAAGAAATTCCTGGCTAGGTGCGCCCAACATCGATGAATGTTACACAGTAAAAAAACACGCCCTGCATATATGTTAGTTATAGGTATTTATCAAAAAGTATTCAAAAAGCTGTCACATTCGGGGAAAAATACTGGCGCATCTGGGATATTTTCATAATTACAGAGTCAGGACGATAGTGTTAATCATTCCTACCCTCATTAAAAATTCACGCTAATCTATACAATGCCCGTACAAAAATAAGTATGATACAAAAAACTCATTAGACCTCGAGAACTCCTTCGGAAAGATCTTATTGTACCGATGAAGCTGCCTGAGCAGATCGTTCATCATCGGTTTGGAGACCTCCACACTCATCACCAGCGCGTCGTTGCGCCACCTCTCGGCGCACTCGTCGTCATTCTCCTTCACAAACTTAAACAACACTTTTGCCACGTCGCAAGCCCTCACCGACGATTTGTCCGCCATGAAAACTTGGAGACGTTTCTCCAACACCCACAGCAGTACAACGTCCACTTGTTTACCTGTCGTTTGACACGTTACAATCAAACGAACGCTACTGTGCAATGAGTGATTCAATGCATTCCTGACTGTATGGACGATGTCACAGGCGCTCTCCGTTTGAATGGCCTTATCACTGCTGGTTGTGAATTTAACAGTGTTATACCACAACCGTATGGTCACGGGGTTGAATTTAACCCCCAACCAGTTCAGGCAGCGTTGACAGGCTATGACATTATTCGAGTAACGAACATTGGAGATGTTACAAACGTTTAAATGTATGAAACAGTGAGTGTAAAACAGATCGGTGTCCTTCGGATCTAGAACGATGGGGCTTTCGCTGTGGTGGTGGCAAAAGAAGTCACTGGTATCCGAATTGTCTGATGGTAACGGCAAGATTCTGTCGAACTGGATTGGCTCGGTTAAGTTTGAACCGCAGTTTGTGCAGGCGACAGTGTAAGTACTGGTTTTAAATAACAGAGGTTTGTTGCTTAATGACTCGATGCTGGCGGCCGTATTCCTCAACAACTCTAGCTTGAAGCTGCCGTTATTTTCACTACACTTATTGCTTACTGCGAACCTGAATGTGAGGAAATTGTTTGAGACTTGCACGGACGACAGGCTACCAGCCGACACGTTATAGTCCTTCAGCGGAATCCTCACCTGTTCCCCGTTCACCTTCAACACGACCTGTCTCTCCTCCAAGACGATCTCCGGCACGTCTTTATGGAGAGAGACAAATGCGTTGACGCTTTTCAAACGCGGTCTTACCTCGAACACGACGAGTTTCACTTGCGAACACATTTCCTTAGGACGCCTCTAGACTCGAGCCGCGGGAATAGGTTGTCGTTTTCGCGCACAACAAACGGCACAGTGATCCTCTGGTAATAGTCCGGCAGCAGTTCCAGGTTGGAGATGACGGTGGTAAGGAGGTGAGCCTTCTCGGCCCAGATGCCGGGGGCCTCGTGTCTTAAGTAGCAGAAGTGTACGTGAAGGTGATAGAAGGAGGGGTGGTAGTGGAAGTAGATCCGGAGCTGAGAATCGTCCAAGCCGTACTTCGACTGTATCGCTTGCTATGAAGAAAACTGAGTTTAGAGAACTATGTATTTATTTTTAATGAATTTGAAGTTCTCAGCATTGATGTGCTGCAACCCAAATCCTTTATACAATCATATCCCATTGTAATATAATATAAATTTTCCACAGAATAAACGCTAGGAATATTAGGCAAATTTGTAATGTACTTAAAACAACAAAACATCGAGATTAATATTATCAATAAATCAGCGGCGTGCGGTCCATGGAAGCAAGGAAAGCAGTGCTTCCCCTAGAAAAATGTTAAAAAATGACAAAACATCATCTTCTTGAATGTAATTTTTGAAATAGGAAACAATTACTTTAGATTGTATTAAAAATGCCAAAAATTTTTTTTTATTGATACGCTATTTTACCTATTTCAAACATGCTTTTGCGTGCGTAAATCGGGCTTTTTCGCACGCGCGTTTTTTAAAGTCGCCATGGAAACGTATCAACAACGGCCAAATCAATCAATAACAGAGCGTTTCTGGCCGTAGCGGGACGAGCCGATTGGTGGCACGACGGGCGACGGGCAGTCACGAAGCGTCACGAGTGTCATTCAAATTAATCATATTGGGTATGCATTTGGTTTTGGTATAAAAAATGGTACCAATAAATCAGCGAATTATTTAACAAACCACGACCGTGCGGCGCCGACATCGGTGGACAATCGGGAGTGTCCTGCCCTGTACTAGTTTTTGTTATTGTTTAATGTCAATTTAGAAGTTTAGTGAATTGTATTTATTTTTGGGAAAGCTCCGTTAAAGTTACGTTAATCTCGTCATCCGACGTTCATTGCGTTCAAAAGAGATCTAATAACTGCTCTTTCAAACACTTGCTCTATTTCGAGCACTCCGGCTAAAAACTCGAGCGTGTTTGAAAGAGCTCAATATCCACTCATACTTTAATATACTATTAAATATCAAACCCATAACAAATGCGGCCTTGACTTAAACCAAGTCACAGCAGGAAGTCTGCCCGCAAGTCGTGTGCGCGCGGCTTTTCACTACTTTAGAACAATCCATTGGAAGCTATTTCCGCTGCAGGTTCTCTGTTATACGCCGGGGTTCGTGTTTATGTCGAGAGGTCATTGAACCTGATGAATGCATCGAGTCGCGGTCGCGTGCTTTAGGCGGGCGTGGAAGCTATCATTGTAGTAGCTTATTTGCAGGTTTAAACGGCCATCGATGTGTACAGACAGGTGGGAGATGTTCAAACATCATACAGACGCCTCTTTTATGAAATAATCGATCAAATTCAGCAACAAATAAACTATAGATTTAACAGTTTAAATGATTTTAAATTCCTCGAGACCTGCAATTTTGATGCATATAAAAGAAAACCTTTTCCAGAAGTTGCGTTTAAATCTCTTCTTCACTATGGCCAGTTCTTCGACCAAGTGCTACTGCGATCTGAACTAAAAGTTATTTACGAAACTGATGACATTAGCGCAAAAAATAACGCTAAAGAACTAATGCAATTTCTAAAAGACAAGGAGCAGAAAGATGCCCACACGGATTGTGTGAATTAGTATTGACAATACCTGCCACAAGTTCATCCGTAGAATGTAATTTTTCAACGCTTAAAGGCATAAAAAATTTCGTGAGAAATTCAACAAGTCAGGAGGGACTTTCGCAAATATCGTCGTTGTCGAATTTGTAAAAAGTGATCGAAGAACAGAATTACATTACAAATAGGGTAAGTTTTTAAAAAATTGCTTTCTTTAATTGAAATTTCGCCGCACGCCGCTGCAATAAATTGATGTTTAGACCGATAGCCACCATTCTGTTAACATGACTTACTTCCCAAGAACTAATTTTCATAAATAATTCTAAGCTTGCAGATCATGCCATTTTGTTAACCTAAACGCTATATTTTCTGTCTACGAATAACATTAATAGCACAACTACCCCTTAACCAAGCGAACTTAGTAAACATTCAAATTCAATTTAATAGTTTTTACTGACATTACCTCACACGCTGCTTTACCAGGCCAGATTACAATCAATCTTTTTTAACTATTTAAGTTAATTCCAGCCAAACAGATTTTTAAAAGGGTTAGAAAAATTATTCACTTTCTATTTTACAACATACTATAATTAGCAATAAAATATGCCGCTTGGTTTATGTATATATCTCCTGTGGTCCCTGAGATGCAAGTATGGATGTTGTGGCTTAAGTCTTAAGTCAGATTATCCCCTTTTTCTCGCTAGGGGATAGAACAATAAAATCATACTTTGCTTGAAAGTTGAGAAAGTAAATAGCAATAAGAGCCCAGGCTGTATTTAACGGACATACATTTTTTTACAATTTTCCTGATATTTCGTGGGTGTGTTAAATGTTAAGGGTTGAATTAAGGGGTGGTTCTAGGATTGCGCTACTAGTCCCTATCGTCAGCAATAAAATATGTCGCTTGGTTCATGCATATATCTCCTGCGGTCCCGGAGATACAAGTGTGGATGTTGTTGCTTAAGTGTTAAGTCAGATTATCCCTTTTTTCTCGCTACGAGGTGGAGCAATAATATCGTGGTTTGCATAATAAATTAGCAATAAATCAGCAATAAAATATGAGCCTGCAGTAAATGCTGACTTATGAAATGGACGATATGGCTTAATAGACATGTAATATACCTACTGTGAACGCCAAATCGTTTGAATATGATAAATTCTTAATATTTAAATATTTCAGTTTTCTAAATATTCCCTTTAAAAGGCCAAAGCACTGCTCAATAGTAACTCTAGTGCTATTTAATTATCATTACATAATCTCTGTTTCCTTGCAAGGTAACCATTATCCTGAAAGAAACAATCAAAAGACATCCAAACGATATGCACTGTCCCCTAATAAATATCAATTGTTAGGTTTCATTCTATTATTAAGATGCTGTTTTCATATACGGAGCTTTTCTATCGAAACTCATGGTGGGAAATCAACAAGAGCAAAAGAGAAACTAGCAGTAGTTCGTTAGCATGACAGAGAGGGAAGTTTTGCAACGTTGCCGGCCGAGCAGGCAGTCCAAGTCAACGCGTATCGTTTATACACTTTCGGATGTGTGCGGAGCGGATGACTGTAATGTTTCGCGAGCTAGCAACATCGCAAAAGGTCGTTCTCTGTTTCGCCAACGAGAAATATATGGCCTTTCTCTCGTACTTATGTTTATCCCATTCTACGATTCTTTAGAAACGATCTGTATAGGCGAGATTTTCCACAAGAGTTCATTTTGTGCTGGACCTGGCCACCCTATATGGGAGATTCCATGTCAACTGATCCGGGAGTGAATGGGGTGGTTTTTAAATCGCTGCCGGAAGTATTTAGTCGTCTTTAGGATGTAAAATTATGCCCGATTCTACATTTTAAGCCTCTAATTTTGCGCCATTTTGGATTTGTGACCAATTTTGTGTTTTTTCATTTTTTTTTGTGGGCAGTGACAAAGGACCCCGCACTTTTTATAGGGAAAAATGGTTTCAGTCCCGAGGTCTAATTTTTGGTGGAAACAGATCTCAACATCCTGAACAAAAAAGCTAATGGGCACAAAAAAATCTCCTGTCAGGATTTTGCGCTACGGCCCATAAAAGGTCGGCACCTGGGTTTTCAGGCCTCGGGTTATTTTTATTAAAAAAGAGAGTGTTCAGTCCGATTATGAAAACATAACATTATTGCGCCGAATATCAGGAGAAAATCTTTAAGATTCGTCCGAACATAATAAAAAAAAAAACTGAAATTAATGATAAAGATGTGCGCGTGTCACGTTTAATGTCACGTGTCAGATGGGCGAACGACAGTTTAGTACAGAGGCGGCGAATGATACGAGACTCGTTACTAAACTCAGATGGATTGTGGATGCCCGCAATGGTTTCATGATGACCTATTCAAATTCCTATATCATGTGATAGGTAGATTTTTTTGTGCTCATTAGCTTTTTTGTTCAGGATGTTGAGATCTAACGTTTCCACCAAAAATTAGACCTTGGGACTGAAACTATTTTTCCCTATAAAGAGTGCGGGGTCCTTTTCGTTTTTAGACTGCCGATGCGAGAATTTGAGTTTAAAAAATTTCTGAAATTAGTGAATCGATGTAAAATATCTCCAGGAATTCATTCCCGACCTCAGAATTACGATTGGATGCTCCCCCGAGCGAGAAATTCGAAAAAACCGTTTTTTTTTTCAAAGTGCGATATCTAAAAACAGGTTTCCAAAAATATTTGGAAGCCGTCAAAATCTTCCTTTTTAAATATATGTGGTTTAAGGTCAAGCAAATTATCGGTGTCTATTTTGGTTTTAGGTAATGAAACACGCGAAAAACTGAATTTTTTGCGGAAAAATGAAATATTTCTGTGTCTAACCCTGTGAAAACTCATTCAAACTTGAATTTGACAATTTTTGACGTTCTAGTATTGGTGCAAATTAGAGAAAACAAAGAAAAAATATAGTTTGATTCTTTCATCCATCCGAAACATTTGTTTTTCAAGTTGGATGGAACTGTTGAGACAGTCAATGCAAATATGCCGAAATTACGAACACAGTTGTTGGAAGTATAGCTTTCTTATCGCGAGCTTCTCTCGAAGCGCTGAATTGGTGAGAAGTATTAACATCGAAAAACCGAACGCGATATACGATCAGGCGGCCAATTATAGCGCCGCGCTAGCTGTTTGGTGGCAACTCGTATTACAATTGTTTGTATTGTCGGTTGCCTGCCCTAGGGCTGGCGATTGCGGGCTGGATCGGTGAGTGGCTAGCTATCAATCGTTTCTGTACATAAAATATATACAACATGTTTCAAAATGATTGTCATCTAGACGGCTGTGGAGTTCCCATGTAAAATAAAAAAACTCGCCTTGCGAAAATAGGAGTTTTTACTAGCTATGTATAGCCTCAAAATAACCCACTTAACCTCTTTTAACTTCTGGTTTTTCTCTGTCAAAAGAAAACGAATTCTGAGTATTTGTCTATTTGTGGTATTTGTTTTGGCCCTGAAAAGGGCCGTTAATTACCAGCGCTACTGATTGCCAGTATTGCTGGCAAGTTTGACACTTGCACAAATCACACAGATCACAGGACACTTGTTGTCAAAATTAGATAGGTTCAAATCAATAGAGCGCTGCACATAAAAAATTACATGCACAGAAATTCCAGCGCCAACTAGATGACAATCATTTTGAAACATGTATATCGGGTGTTTTTTTTAAACTTCACCGCATAGTCTGTGGATAGTGTGTGTGAATGCGCCTTACTAAAAAATGTCAATATTGAAGTGTGTTGACATAACCTCACTTTTTTAATAAAAATTGAAACTGCTCCAATCAGTTACTAGTGTCTTAAAAAAAGACAGCTTGGCTCTATTAATTAGGCGTAGATGAGTGAGACTAAAGAATATAAAAATCTAAATGCGAGAACCTCTGTGAAAACAAACTTGACAACTCTTAACTCTCCCACGGAACGATAGTCTTCGAAGTGCTTGGAATGATTTAACTTTTGATAATGACATTTTTTAGTAAGGCGCATTCACAAACACTATCCACAGCCTACTATGAGCTGAAATTAAAAAAAAAAAACACCCCAATATATTATATCGGGTGTTTTTTTTTTAAATTTCACCCCATAGTAGGCTGTGGAGTGTTTGTGAATGCGCCTTACTAAAAAATGTCAAAATTGACATAACCTCACTTTTTTAATAAAAATTGAAACTGCTCCAATCGGTTAATAGTGTCTTGAAAAAGACAGCTCACTCATCTACGCCTAATTAATAGAGCCAAGCTGTCTTTTTCAAGACACTAGTAACTGATTGGAGCAGTTTCAATTTTTATTAAAAAAGTGAGGTTATGTCAATTTTGACATTTTTTAGTAAGGCGCATTCACAAACACTATCCACAGCCTACTATGAGGTGAAATTTAAAAATACACCCGATATTATACTGGGTGATCAAGAATGACTGTTTGAGTTGGCAGTCCTACCTGGAGGTTTTTTTTGCCTAAAGGTTTGCAGCGCTACAACCAGATATATTTATTTGACAAAAATTTGACATAACAATCACGGATAAGATTGTAGGTTATGTGAATAAAAATTAACGCTTAAAAAATGAAACTCGAAATACAGAACAATGATTTAATTAAACAGCTAAAGGTAATGCTCAAAATGCCCCCCATTTTGGTCCAGACATAAATTAACTCTTCTTTTTAGGCTCTCGAAGTTATTCACCAGCATATTGGGGGTAATGTTTGCCACTTCCTGAACTATTGCCTCTTGCAGCTCTTCTTCAGTATGCAATATGTTCCTAAAGACATTGTCCTTCAAGAGCCCAAATAACGAAAAATCTAATGGAGTGAGATCTGCTGACCTGCTTTGTCACATGCCCTGACTATTTACTTTGTCGCCAAAATTCTCTCTTAAATATCCCATAGTAGCCATATGTGCCCTTGCAGAGTCTTGTTAGAAATATCCAATTTGACGCTCTTCCTCTGTTAATTGGTTTATAAAAGGCCTCAATAGGTGTTGGATATATCTCTCCGAATTGATGGTAAAATTAAAAAATATCGGCCCATACACCTGCGTCCTTGAGACTGCCAACCAAACACCAACTTTAACCGGGTGCAAATGTGTCTCTCTGATAGCATAAGGATTTTCAAATAAAACTCTGCGGGTGATCAGGAGGGGTTAATGACTGGACGATGGAAATTTTGTAACGGTGGTACTTTAATTTCTTTTTAAGCACAGTGGAGCAACTTCCATATGATAAACCTATAAAACCGTGAATTGGAATAACATGGAAAAGTGGAATTCTTATGGGTAAGAATGAAAATTGGTGGAATACGAGGCATAAGGACCAAACCTGTTTGAAGGGAGAGCTTTCTTAAGGATTCGAGAGGACTTGTTTGCGTTCGAGTTCTGATATCCTCGACAACTTCCTCGTTTAGAGTAGAAGGTCTACCAGTTGATTTTTGTTTGCTTACGCTCCCTGTGTTTAAATAACGTTTAACTACTCGCATGCAATGTTGCAGAAAGACAGCAAAAGTGACCAAAGTCTCCGGAAACAACTTCTGAAATTGCTGGTATATCGCTTCGAGAGAGTACTGCCAACCAGTAATTGGGTTATAAATCCCGCTTCGAAAGTACGCCATTCCAATGAAAATTTCGTGTTGTAACGTGAAAACCATTTTAAATAAATAAATTTGAAAAGAATACCAGAAATTTTAATTTGAAATAGCAAATTCAAATTACCAGTTGTACCATTTAAAAATGAAATTCAGTATTGCCAACTCAAACAGTCATTCTTGATCACGTTGTATATAAAGTTATGCTTTCCCTCTGGGTCATTCCCAGAGCGCCTCATTTCGTTTTTGAATTTGTGTGCTGATCCATTCATAATGTATGAACGATTTTATGAAATTGCACTTTAGGCACATCCTCAATTGTTGAATTTATGAACATGCCCACACATAAAAATAGAGTTAAGATATACTATGAAAAATAATAACTAGTAATAAGAATGGTCCATTTTTGGGAATTTATCCCAACAACCTGGGCCATGAATACCAATTTTAACCATTGTGTTATGACTCATAGATGTACCTCCTTATTGGGAGATAAAAATTTTGTTTTCCTGATGTGTCATTTTGTTCAGTATACTTATTGTGATATTAATGTTTCTCACCGTGCCTTTCTCCTTGACGTTCCTCAATAACGGCAGATGCTTCTCAGTTAAATCCCTCAAGGACTTGATCCCTCGTTTGTTCACTATGGCACATAGATACAATGTAGTGATGTCTCCGCTCCATTTCAAATCGGGCACCATGATGAACCCATTATCAGGGTCCGGGTCTTCGAACACGATCCTGTCGGCTTCCGATTTGTGTTCAAGGATATTATACACCCACTACAAAAATATAGTAGAGATTTGTTTTTCGAAGAATCGTAAGTCTTACTTGTATATTAAATTGGTCTTCTAGCAGATAGGGCAAGACTATCTCGTTGTAGATACCAGGTGTCTCATTCACTAAATACACATTATGTGTCGAGTACTTTGTGATATGCTTCTCGGTGGCTGGATGGATTATGGTGGTTTTGATATCTGAAATGTAAATAATGATAAGGATTTAAAAGGGGATTTTTGATTTGTATAATTGTATCGTAGGAGGCAAAATTGTATAGTCTTTTATAAGGCAGCTACCATTTCAAAGGTTTCATAATGTTTAATGTTTCTGATATCTGTTCCTGAGTTTAATTGTCATATTCTGCAAATATATAGAACTACAATTTTGAAGACTATAACTACGTATTTAAACATATAAAACATAATCCCACAAATATCTCTCACAAGAGATATAACTGTAAAATAAGAAGGGCATTGTTAAAGGGCTACCTAACTGACTAGAGTAGTTTTCAAAGTTCTTATTATTCCCAATATACAAGGTGTTTCAAAATTATTGTCATCTAGTCGGCTGTGGAATTCCCATGTAGAATAAAAAAACCCGCCTTGCGAAAATAGGAGTTTCTACTAGCTATACATAACCTCAAAATAACCTACTTAATCTCCTTTAACTTCTGGATTTTCTCTGTCAAAAGAAAACGAATTCTGAGTATTTGTCTATTTGTAGTATTTGTTTTATTACCAGCAGTACTGATTGCCAGTTTCACAATAAATGTTCGAAGTGACACTTGTTGTCAGAATTAGATAGGTTCAAATTAATAGAGCGCGGCACATCAAAAATTACATGCACAGAAATTCCAACGCCAACTAGATGACAATCATTTTGAAACATGTACTTTCGACCTAATTGTATACAAATGCTCTTCAAGTGTAAGTAGGTATAAAAAAAGTGCTGGAAATCCCTCAATCAATAAAAACAATTGAAACCCCTTATGAGCTTTGGTTTCTCATTGTACCCTAAATCGAACGAGATACAACATCCTTACTATTGTATTCGGTGTCTGTGAAATACTTGTAGTCCCCGTAGATGTCGTTCTGGAACGTCTTTTTCAGGGAGTTCGTCGAGGCGAAATACCCGCCCTCCTCGACCAGATGTCCCTCGTCGAAAGCTGTCTTCTCCAAAATCAAGACCGCGTCGCCCTCCTTTCCCTCGAAAGTGCCCCTTAGGAACACTGCCTTCCTGGTAGCGTTGTTCTGCAGGATGTCACTCAGCTTGAAACTGTCGAGGTTCGTGATAGTGCCGTGGACGCTACCCTCGGGCCCTTCTCTCGGAGTCGTAGCAGCCGGGGAAGTTGACAAAGACGAGGCTAAATTCGAGGTTGACATTTTCCGTTGAAGTTTGAAGTGTTGGTTTCAAAACGACAAACGACAACAGTCACGGGACGTAAACAATAAACATCCATGGGACCATGCACGGGACATGAATATTTTTCAGACGACGGTGTATACGCGAAGAACGTAATAGGTTTGTTTCGGTTTCACTAAAGTCACTAGATATACAAAGTACCGCAATCCATTGACCCCACGTGTAAGAGAGAGATAGAATCATTCCGAACCAAAATGGCGGCTATTTTTAGGGATTTTAGTAGGAATTTTATTTTCTACACTAAACAGTTGTCGAATTTGTGACAATTATTGACAAATGACATCATAACATCATTTTTCCAGGAGGTAACGCGTGGTGTGTGGTAACGCGATAATTTCTAATAAAGGCGAGATTTTTTATTTTTCGATTGGGATTTGCTTATAAAAATGGTGTGGTGTTGTTGTGAAATCTTTGTGATATTTTAAATACAGTACATAAACAATTTCCAGCTCCTAAACATATTTTAAATTGCCACAATATTTGTAACAAAGTAGTTAAGATATTTATAAGGAGCCGTTTATATTTTTTATTAAAAAACATTGGTACAAATAATACGAATACGGATGTTCAAAGTAGCCGTAGTATTATCATGCGTGCATTATTGAATAATATATATTTGTAACGCATACACTTGGTTTTATTTGACAGTGTTTAGGGTATAACTTTGCAAATTCTTTTGAATATAGGCAAGTAAGAAAATGATAGGTTTGTTCCAGTAAACAGAAAAATATGTTATGAACATGTTTCTATTATACTCACTCACATTTAAAAGAAATAGTGTTAATTCTTTACTGTTTTTGATTCTGTCTACCTCAGCATATTACCTACTCTATTTCAATTTTAGTTACTTTTATCACTTGTTTTTGTTCTTTAAATTGAAAAAATGGGTAGATGAAGGAGATTGCAACAAATTTTCATATATTTAGCTTTCAAGTTTTCATTGTAAGTACTGGTAATAATAGAATAATATTACATGTCATTTAGTAATGATAATATTCACGGAGTGCTGTGGCACTTTCATAAAATAGGCCAACATAACCTTCATTTATAACAATTTAATTTTTGTAAGAAATATCACATACGTAACTTTTCCATTCATTCACTTCACCCCTTCAAGAATTATTCAAGTTCGCATACTTGAATAACGCGCTATTTCCCCCACCACAAACCGAACCAATATGGCGGACGATTGCGTTACTTTGTATATCTAGTGACTTTAGGTTTCACTTTTTAGAATAATTCTGAACACTTCGTAATTCATTAAGCTTCTCGTTATTTGATTATTAGCGGGTTGCGAAAAAAGTATTGTGTTCACTTGTTCACCACGGGCGGAAACGAAATTTCAACTCGTGCGGAAGTGGCAAACTCCGCCGTCGTTAAGGTGTTCGCTTTTCCGCCCTTGATAAACAATATACTTATTCCGTAGATTACCACCTACTTGAAAATTTTCCCATGTTAATCTCCCATAAAAAAAATGTGTAGAAATAATTGTCATGGTTACCAAATTCTGACGTCACACTTTCCTCGCGTATTTATTATATGGATGTTCTGTGAGGCCTCTGATTAGAACATCTGGGTAGAACATGGTTCATGGTTCATGACACAATTTCCCCATTTTATGTTCCGTCCTGTCACTCCTGTTAACTCCTGTCCTGTACTCTACAAATATGGCCTACGAATTATGGTTATAAAATATAGAATGTAGATTATCCTATATAGCCAGATACCGTTAGAAACTGCTTCTTTAAATCTATATCAGTACACGAAGTGCTGCCTTTTGTTCTAAGTTTAGATGAGTATGGAAATGTCTACCTGCGATTGGTGCCTGCAAGAAGCGCCGGTGCAAAAAATGGAGCAAGAGTTATGGCGCTTCTGGGGAGTAATTAGCAATGAGGTGAGTACCTACCTATGTATTCGTCTTTCAGAATGAAATTAGGTTTTCCCCTACAATTTCCGGTTACCCAATTTGCATCATAATGTAATCGTAAAATCAGTTTTAGCCACATTTTAGCTTAATTATTGTAAAAATATGTATTATATGGGTTAGGTACCTTGGTAATCCTATAGACCTATACTTTAGGACCCCGAAATTTGTCCTTGACTTTGACTTGTACGCAAACCTCCACACTGTTGCCACTGATTTGTGTTGGAATTGGGAATATCGACGGTATCAAAGACTACAGACCGTTTCTAAAGAGTCGCAGTATAGGATAAGCACGAGAGCGAAGGAAAGGACATATATTTCTCGCAAGTTAAACAGAGAACGACCTTTTGCGATGTTGCTAGCTCGCGAAACATTACAGTCATCCGCTCCGCACACTGTACCGCACACATCCGAAAGTGTGAAGCGATACACGCGTTGACTTGGACTGCGTGCTCGGCCGGCAACGTTGCAAAACTTCTCTCACTGTCACGCTAACGAACTACTGCTGGTTTCTCTTTTGCTCTTGTTGGTTTCCCAACAAGCGTTTCGATAGGAAAGCTCCGTATGTATATTATACATTGTTATTGTACATAGTTATTGTACGGTCTGGTCCGGACGGAATAATGCTGCGGGTTCTCGAAAGAGTACTGTCGCTGCGGGCCCGAATCGCTTCCAGCGTCACTCTCGCTTCCCGAAAGCCACCAATGCGCGTGACAATAAAATTAAAAACTGCGCGGATGCAACATTCTCCCCGGCGAAAATACGGCTTTGGGACGTATTTTATAAAAAAAAGGAGAGAGAAAAAAAGCAACAAAGAATACAAAGGAACAAGACAACACAAATGAAGAAACGGAAACGGGATTTAATGCGGGAGTGGACATAGTTTTACAAGGGGACGTTCTAACACTCCTGTACGCGTTTTGACTTCGGCGATACGAGCAACGCCATCTGGACCGGGTTTTAACAAAGAGATTCTACCAAGAGTTCATTGGCTTGGAGGTAAATTGTTAACCTTTATTAAAACTAATAGCGTGTTCGGATGGTCGCTCTAGAGCACTCTGGGAGCAATCTGAGAGCATAAATTGCGTTCGGGTGGGAATTCTCTCTCAGAAGTTGGTGTTTGATTGGGCGAGAGATCAGCTCTCAGTGTTCCGAGATTACTTGACAGCTCCAGGGCAGATGAAATTGTCTCGTCCGAACACGCTATAAGTCTCCAATAGATGGGGACAATTTGCAATTGTCGAGCCACTTACTCCTTTGTTGAAGGGTATGCAAGTACTCAACGTGCCAACACTTCCAAAAGTGTTGATACATGCGTTGCAGCAATTGCCAACGTGACAATCGGTTTAATGGGATCGCGGTCATGTCTGGTAATGGAAGTGCTGATGCGGGATGAAGATTTAGAAAATGATTAGGCGTTAATGCGTTAATGTCCTCGACATCGGAACTCATTGGACAAAGCGGGCGTGAATTAAGAACAGACTCAATCAAAACAAGTACCGTCTGAAACTCTTCATATGTAAGAATCTGATCTCCAATAACACGAGATAAATGTACCTTGACGGCTTTAATTCCAGCTTCTACAAAAATACAAATGTAAGCTTTCACAGACTTTACACCTCTCCTTCGACTCATCATTATGAAATAAGGACCTCCAAAATCCACACCAGTATGAAGAAAAGATTTCGCTTGGGATACCCTGCAAGACGGTAAATCACCCATTCGAGGTTGAAAATGTTTCGGATTCGTTTTCCAACAGGTTAAACACTTAAAAGAACTGAGTTAATAGCACGACGAGGAGATAAAATCCAAAAATGTTGAGCGAGGAGAAATTGTAAAGTACGTAGCCCAGGATGAAGATGAATTTTATGGAAATGTTCAATAACGAGGGTAGTTAAACGACTCTGACGCGGCAACAAAGGAGGGTGTTTGATATCGTAACATAATGAAGAGTGTTTCAGTCGTCCTCCAACACGGAGAATATTTTGCGAGTCAAGAAACACACCAAGTTTACGAAATGGTTTCGAAAATTTCTTAGTGGACAATTCATCAGCAAAATGTGTCGATTGAGTGAACTTGATCAGAAGAAGCAATGATGTGTTAAGCTTAACGCTCCGGTTAAACGAGAAGACGGTGATTTTAGGTTTGAGACAAATCGACTAACTAACGATAAAATGCGTTGAATTTTTAACAAGGAAGAATATCGTTCTAATAGTTGACCTAAAAAATGCGAATTCTCAAAATGCGTGAACAAAACAGTGTGGCGTTCTTCCTCGGGAGAAAGACAAGTATGCGGATTCTGTGCAAAATTCCAAACAGAATCGTTATCATAAAGAAAATCAGGCCCTGCGAACCACTGCTTTTGAGAGACAAAAACAAGCGGCAGCGATCCACGGGAGGCCAAGTCAGCGGGATTATTCTTAGAGTCGACGTATATCCAAGAAGAAGGAGGAATGCGTTCCTGAATAAACACTATTCGATTGGCAATGAAAGTTTTCCAACGGTGCGGCGAAGATTTTATCCAGGATAACGAAATTTGCGAGTCAGACCATGCGACAATTCGATCAAATTTAATGCGGGTTGACAACATGTCTATTACAACTGTCATTAAGTGCGACAGCAAGACGGCGGCGCAAAGTTCTAGGCGAGGTAGAGTCAATGATTTGATCGGGGCGACTTTGAACTTAGCGCAAACAAAATAAACCTGAGGTTTAGAGGATGAGTTAAGAACTCTTATGTATACCACAGAGCCATAACCCTTTTCTGAAGCATCACCAAATCCATGTAATTCACACACTTGTGAAGAAAAAAACATGCGACGGGGAATCATAATTTGAGAAAGCCTTTCACATTCAGAAAGATAATTATTCCACATTCGAACAATATTATACGTAGGAGTTTCGTCCCATAAAATGTTTTCTTTCCAGACGGTTTGAATGAGATGCGTCATAAGAAATGTAATGGGTGTTAAAAAAACCCCATGGCATGCCAGGCTGAAAGGTAGATTTATGGGTAGGATATATAGTAATATAACACACGATGCGTCAAAAAAATGCATACGAGGTGTGAAAAAATACAAACGACAAAATTTTAAAATATTTGCAAATAACTTTTTCTCTGTACATTTCTCAAAGATATGTTTTATACAAAAGTTGTTCGTCTCTATAAGGGCAACAAAAAACCTAAGTAACATTTTTCTCTCAGACGCGAAATAAAAGTTTTTCTTATTTTTTTATTTTTTGATAAAAATAACTTTATTTTTGTACGTTTCTCGACAGATTGTTTTATACAAAAGTTGTTCGCTTCTATAAGAGCCACAAAACACCTTAGTAACATTTTTCTCTCAGACGCGAAATAAATTTTTTTTTTATTGTTATTTACTTTTTGACTTTTTTTTTGTACATTTCTCGAAAAAAATGTTTTATACAAAAGTCGTTCATCAAAACATCAAGCCTGTCTTATGTCAATATTTCGCTTCAGATGAAATATAATCAGTTAGGAGTAATTTCAAGAGGCAAGCAAAAATGATTCCCGGCAGGAGAGGTTCCCACCAGTTTTGTGTACATGATAAGCAAATCATCAAAATGTAAACACACTAGTAGTATGGATAAAAGTAGTGGGCATTGCTCTTTGATTTGAGAGGTAATGTGGTGAAACTATGGAAGACAAATTTACATGTTGCTTTTGTATTCAATAATAACTGGCATTTGGGTTATATAATTCAGGCTAACGAAAAAGATCTTGTGGCAGAAATATCCGTACTTAGCTTGGATCCTAGTACCAAAGTGTACCTACTTTATTCCGGAGTTCACCATCTGGTTGACTATAGCTTTCGCACATGTTATTTGTGAGGTGAAGCGCACTGAAAAACGCAACTCGAAGAAAAGATTTACTTTGGGTAAAGCTCAAATACAAAAGATTGAAGCAAATTTCAGCAAATTTAGAGTTGACTCCCCCGCTCAATAAAAATATATTTATCATTAAATAAATCAATAAAGTATAACTTGAAAAAACATTTGTTTTGTACTGCATTGACCGTTATAAATCCATGAATATGATTGGCGTCCCGCTACTGAGTAAATCCAAAGATTCCATATAATCTGGAGAAATTCCTAGTTTTTTGCGACTTATTAATCAGACTGTTTCGTTTCTATGCTTTATATATTTTGTATATTTTATAGAGCCCCAGCTGTATCAGTTGAACTAGCAGATAATTTTCTTCTGGTAACAATTTGATTATTGTTCATTTAGACTGATTTTTTGCTTCCCAAAGCTTCTCCAAAATTCAAGAGATAAGAAACGTCGAACAGCTAAATCTCTAATACCAGAGAACATAGGAAGAGAACCTGTACGGAACGGCAAAGAAACAACATATTGTCCAGCTTCGTTGCGATAGTAAGAATCTTTGAAATATTCTTCGCATTTTTTATCGTCAGGAGACAAAAGAGCGATTTCTGGAACATTTTCTACTTCCCAAAAAGATCGGAGAAGATCTTCCAATTTGGAATTATGCGGGGAGCAAAGAAAGGATGAAATTTTAGTGCACAAGTTGGTGGTTAATTTGCCCATCAAAATGTAGCCCAATTGGGAGTTAATCGCGTCAGGTTGGTCTGAGTTCCCTAGAATTCTTCCATCTAAAACGAGCTTTGAATACAGATCAGCACCTATCAACATATCGACGCGGCTTGGAATATTGAAACTAGGATCAGCTAACGTTAGGTTCGAAATGTGCTTCCACGTCGACACAGAACCAATAAAGGAGCTCGGTAAGTGATCACAGATTTTAGGCAAAACTAAAGCTTCGATATTAAAGAGTGGTTGCGACTTATTCAATGGCTTGAATACAACTGATACAGATCCTTCAATGACTTTGGATTTCAGAGAACCAATGGTTTCTATTTCTACTACGGACGCTTGTCGTCGTAATCCCAATTTGGTAACAGCTTTCACAGTGATAAAAGAAGACATGCTACCAGAATCCAGTAGGCACCGTAAAGTTTGATAATTACCTTGCGAATCAAGGACATCAATCAAAGCGGTGGAAAGCAGTACTTTCGTACTTTCAGAAAGTAAACCTGCGGTTGAAGGTCGAGAATCCAGTGCCAAAATATTCTTATCTCCTTCACCAGACGAAGGAGTTGGCGAAACTTCTAGCGTTACATTGTTATAAGTTGGAGATTTGCGAACAGGTTTATCAATGTGGAGCAGCGTATGATGACGGGAATTGCATTTTTTACAATTAATTTGCGACTTGCATTGCGGTGACTTATGAAATGCGCTCAAGCAGTTAAAACAAAGCTGAGAATTTTTACAAAAATGATATCTATCGTCTCTAGCCTTTGCGATAAAGTTATGACAGCGATACAACAAATGGGGTTGTTGACAAAGCGGACATTTAGCGAATGTGACATGTAGAAGAAACAGCGTTGGCCAAGGTTTGATTGGTTTCAGAAAGACTCTCCCTAGGAAGGTCGTTTGTAAACATATCAGTATAAATAGCCTTCGCATTAAAATATTCGGAAAGAAAATTATCTCTGATTGCACTTTCTATTTCGAGATCAGCAGCTGGATCACCCACTAAAGTGTTAATAATGACGGTATGTTGTTTATCAAACTCTTCTCTAATATAATCTATTTCCTGATAGCGAGCGCGAAATACTGATCGATTTGATTTTTCAGTTTGAGCGCGGGTGCCAAGAGCATTCAATAAATTCATGTCCTGTATCGACATCTTGCGGTACATTTCTGCTTTCTTCATTTTGTCGCTCATAATGTAGCGACGGAGAAAAGTGAAAGTAAATATATAAACAACACCAAACTGAAAAGTCAAATGAGTTCGACAAACGTAAAAAAAAAATTAGAAAGAGGTCAAGCGGTCTTTTATCAACAGGTGTGTTAGAAACGACAAAGATTAAAAATGGCGTTGAATTTTCAACGAGCGTTTAATAAAGATGAATTACTTACGAAAATCAATTTCGGAGCGATAAACTAATGAAAAATGAAGTATGATTGTGGGAAATTACAAAAGAAATTATGAATTTCACGTTAATGATAAAGCGAAGAAGGGAAAAGAAGATTTAAATGATTCTCAAGACTAACAAAAAATGAAACAAAGGGAGAATGTTAGCCCTAACAGTCCCAATATCCGGCTCGAAGGACCAAAATGTTGCTTAATCACCTCAAGCGACTGGTGATTATGTCGCTTGGTAAGCCGCGGTAATGCAAAAAACAGACTTACGAGATGATTAATCAAAAAAAAAGATAGTTGGGCAATAGTGGCTAACGGGTACAACAGAGGACACCAAAGCGTACCTGGTATCCCCTTTGGGAGTTGGAAGGACGCGTCTTTAATGGTCTTCTAACTCTGCGTTTGGTCTTGAGGTGCGAAATAAAAATGGCGGGCCTGGTCCGGACGGAATAATGCTGCGGGTTCTCGAAAGAGTACTGTCGCTGCGGGCCCGAATCGCTTCCAGCGTCACTCTCTCTTCCTGAAAGCCACCAATGCGCGTGACAATAAAATTAAAAACTGCGCGGATGCAACAAATAGTAAAATCAATTATTCTAAAAAGTTGGATTGGTTAAGAATGATTGAGTATAAAAGTGTTTTCTGGATAGAAAAATTAATGTTTAAAACATAAGTAGTGAATAAATGTTGTTACTATAATGAAACCATTACCAATGAATAGGATAAAAGTTGAATATTTCTGTATTTCTGTCGATGTACCTTAAGATATTTTTCATATACATTATTCGGTTAGTTTAATTTCTACTACAATTCCTAGATTTATTAATGAATCATTGCTAAATTTTTTTCCTACCTGACAGTGTGCTTTTTGAAAAACTGTTATTAATAATCACCAATGCCGCTTCTTACTTGGACAAAACCTCTACCAATTTTAAGACATCTTACCTAGTTAGTTTACTTTGTTGTGTTTGAACCAGTATTAAATATTTTCAGCCCATTTCCAAAGGATTCTCTTCAATAAGCCATAAGACTTCGATGCATTAGGAACGGGGGCAATTTTTATAAATTAGGAGGTCATATACAATATGCTCCTCTTGACATTCACATTTGGGCTTCGCTCCATTGGTAATATTCTATTTCGAAAAATTCGTTTTCACAAGGGCAACGTCCATTCTACAGCGATTAAGAGTTTCCCAGCTTTCCCATTCCAAATGATAGCCCGGTGGGGGGGTTCTTAACTTAGGGGATATATGTCTGGCGGTTCCATATGGACTAGGCTCAGAAAATTTCTTAATTATCTTAGTCGTCTTAGTGGCTCACATGTATTTGTATTGTAGGTGGTGGCTTCTTAATATCATCTATTAAAATAATAATGTCAACTTTTTTGTATGTATTTAATGGATAGTCTTCATGTATTCAGTCATGAGTTGACATGTCTTATTGAGGGCATTATTGACATCCTTAGCGTATGTAGATCTGCAATCCCGGCAACTCCATTAGATACAACTTAATCCACATATTTTCTTTCAGGATCCGATTGTCACATTTCTAAAGAATATTTGTGAGAAGTGTAAGTCACGCTTCGAGGCCTTTTCGACGTACATCGAGAGGTGCAAGAGCAACGAGTCCATAATAGAAAATTTAAATTTTCCTTTCCGGAAAAATTAAAAGAGAACCTTCTATCGATATCCAGGATTGTCTTATGGAGAAGACGCACCGTTGCCTAGAAGTCAAAGATGAATCATCGATCGATATTGAGTGTCATCCATTGATTAAACAAGTGGTTTCGAAGGAGGAGCTCTCAGGTACTTATCCTACGGTATCAGGTGGAACGGAGAAAGCTGGATTAGATTTCCAAATTTTCAAAACACGCAAAATGCTGCCAAGTTCTATGAAATTTCAACGTAAACCTACTCTTTTATGTTTGTATTGTGAGAAAATTTTTAAGTATCCTTCTAATCTGAAGGAACACCTACGCATTCATACAGGTGACAAACCCTTCACCTGTTCACATTGTTCTAAGAGTTTTTCTGACCCTTATGCTTTGAAAAGTCATTTGTTTGTTCATTCAGGTGACAAACCCTTCAAGTGTACGTACTGTGATAAAAGTTTTACCAAAGTTTTTCGATTGAAGAATCACTTGGGCATTCATACAGGTGACAGACCTTTCAAATGTTCATATTGTGATAAAAGTTTTACGACATCTACAATATTGAAGAATCACCTGCGTGTACATACAGGTGATAAACCTTTCATATGTTCATATTGCGATAAACGTTTTTCTAACTCTACAAATTGGAAGGCCCACTTTCGCATTCATACTGGTAATAAACCGTTCAAATGTTCACAATGTGATAAATGTTATAATAGCTCTTCTGATTTGAGTGTTCACATGCGCCTTCATACAGGTGATAAACCTTTTAAATGTTTGCATTGTAATAAATGTTTTTATACCTCTTCTCATTTGAAGAGACACACACTGAGCCTTCATACAGATGACAAGCCTTTCAAATGTTCCCAATGTGATAAATGTTTTATTACCTCTCTTGTCTTGAAAACACACTTGCGCGTTCATACAGGTGAAAGACCTTTCAAATGTCCACAATGTGATAAATGTTTTAATACCTCTTCTGACATGAACAGACACTTTCGCGTTCATACAGGTGACAGACCGTTTAAATGTTCACTATGCAATAATACTTTCACCCAGTCTGGTAGTTTAAAGAATCACTTGCGCATTCATACAGGTGAGAAACCATTTAAATGTTCACACTGTAACCAGACTTTTACTAATTCTCCTACTTTAAAGAATCACTTGCGCATTCACCTAGGTGATATACACTGTTAGTAACACTGTGCTCAGATTATTGACTGGTCAGAAAAATGGACGGGCCCGAACTGCACCGCTTTGACTTTAGCCACCCCGCTGCGTTAAGTAGGGATAATTACTTACGAACCGCTCTCGGAAACCAGGCGAAGCGGTGGATAAATGTACGCTCATCGGTGACGAAAAATGCGGTTGGACATATTGCCGCCAAAGATATTGAAATATCGGGCGAATATTATACTTGGGACATCTCGATAAAACAATACCACTGGCGGACTAGTAGTCCTTGTCATATTAAAAAAAATAACGTTTTCTTAATTTTAAAATTTAAATTTAGTGTTAAGAGATTTGACGATCCCTTAATATTGAGTTGGTGGTAACATATACTATTTTATTTGGTTTCACTGGACTACACTCACAATTTCTAAGAAATTCGTATGAACTTAAATCAAATTGTAATAAATATATTTATTTATTTAATACTAAACAGGTTTAATATTAAACTTACTACATATTGCATATCTTTCAATTTCGGAATACAAATTGGATGCATATTTAAACGGGTATTCAGAGCATATTTTTCCAGCTCTAATTATTACCTACGACCTATACGTATAAATACCTTGTAATTTAGTCACAAGAAGAACAGTATTTATTCGTTACCAAATAATAAGTAATACTTTTTGTCATTGCAAAACAGTTTGGTAACAGTTCTTATCACAAGTATCTATTTCATTTCCAAAAATTTACGCGACCGTACGGCGTACGGCGTACGCATAGCCACTTCCTTCATTCCTTTGGATTTTTCACCGACCGTGGTTAGGTAGCGACCCTACTTAACGTAGCGGGGGGGCTAAAGTCAAAGCGGTGCAGTTCGAGGCCGACGAGAAAAATTGTGTTCATATTGATTTGCCCGTGCTGGTGTAGTGTGCGGTCTACGTGCTCTTTTGCGATCTACCTGTTTTGTTTTCGGTTCATTATGCGGTCTACCCAGAATTGCCGTAATCATTCCCCTTAATGCCCTTAATCTGCTTATCTACCCGTTTGTTAAATGAATATTGAACATTTTCTCGGGATCGGGGCCATTTTTCCAAAATTTTTCCAAAATGCTCCGATAACTACTTTACTTTCGGTTCATTATGCGGTCTACCCAGAATTCCCGTAATAATTTTTGTAAATTTGGATATAAATATTTTTCATTTATTGAATTAGGTCTTTAACTTGCTTAAGTCTTATACTTTGCATCAAAGAGTGAGTAGATCTCATAGTTAACCACATAAAGTAGGGTAGATCGCAAATTAATAGGTAGACCGCATACTACACCAGAAGACGGGAGGTAGACCGCATACTACACCGGCACCGATTTGCCATTTTCTAAATCAAATACAGATTTTCACGGCTTAGATTAGTTATTAATGTAGGTTGGTTATCAAATGCGAAATAACAATTTAATAAGTACAACTTTATTAAGAAACTCTTCATTAGAATTTTCTTTATTAGCTAGTTTTCTTTATTAACTAGTGCAGTTACTGGCTACTGATCCCATAGGATGCTTAAATGTGCCAAATTCTCTTTCCACACTAACATGAAACGTACTGTGTCGTAAGCATTATACCATAAATGAATTTTATGACGCACCGGCTTATCGCAAGAAGTTTAGGGTTTATTGTGTCTTAATGCTTTTATTGGGTATTTTGCCGCCGAATTTCGAGCAGCTCTCCGAGAAAAAGGTAAATGAAGGGGCGTATGAAAAAAATTATAAAATAGAATTGAAATAAGTAATGTTTTGTTTTATGAACAGTAATTATATGTAAACAGTATTCTACGAATGTTGCGAAAAATGTTCAACAGATCAAAAACATATAGAAAATATGGTTGTGATTGGATGATACCATTTAACCATTGCGTTTGATTAACTTTAATTATTATTCGTCAGACGTAGAGCTGTCTTCATTCCCGATAGGAATAATGAGTTTTGGAACGTGTGCCCAAAGTGTTTTTTATTCATTCTCTTTGGAAAGTGTATGACATACATGCAGACCATTCGTCTGCCGTTATTATTTTACACTGTTCTTCAATTACGTTTATGATATCGTTATTGACATTCGGGTTTTGATTATTATGTCTTATTTTATCTTTTAGTATTGACCAAGATGATAAATGTTTTCTCTCACGTGGGCGTGCTTCAACTTCAACAAGGGCGGGTCCAGAGGGGTGCGGTGGGGGCGACCGCCCCCCCCTAAATTGAAAATTCTAGTTTTCGTTCTCCGATTTTTGTCTTGACTTCAATATTAAGTTCAATATTATTCTTTAAACCTTAGTGATGAACCTCGACAAACACGAAAAACGATTTGAACTGACACGAAGGGTATCCCCAAATATGTGTCTAACAGTTCAGACACACTTCTTCACAACAGTATTCAGGAATTATAGCGATAAAAATTAATTTCTGAATAATCCTGTCATAAACAGGAGAAATAAAAATTCTGTATTATATTCGTTACTTGTTACCTACCTTATCTTTTTTCTAGAAACGACCAGTTATTTCACAATTTTATTTATCAAGGATTTTTCCAAACGAGGGTACGCTATCGGTTATTCGTTTAAAGGTGATTAAGGGCATCCGGCGGCTAGCTTAATCTCCCCAGGTAGTAATCCGGCCGGCCCAGTAATCCTATAATTCGGGAAATTTTAACAACAAAATCTTGTTTAGAATTTAGCTACCTGTAAGTGCTGTAGGTGCTTTGATTGTTCACGCGCAAACGAAGTATCACCAGGAAGCAGTGCAAGCAGCAAAAGCGTTCCTTCGAGCCCAAGAAGAGCCAGAATCATCTGTCGTTAATCAAGTCCACAATAAAAGGCTTGAGGAAATTAAGGAAAATCGTCGTCGACTCATCCCTATTGTGAAAACGATACTTCTTCACGGCCGGCAAAATATTCCGCTGCGTGGCCATAGGGACGACGGAAATTTATTGGTGAGTGATCCTAATCAAATGATCAACGAAGGTAATTTCCGTGCCTTCTTACTTTGATTGAAAATGTTTTGGAAGATTTGAAAGACCGGTTTTCAGACGAGACTTTGGGGTTATATAACCTGTCATTACTATTCCCGACTAGTAAATTTGATGCCTGTGAGTCCACCATACTTGTCAAGGACATTGCAAAAAAATATCGTAGTTTTTTTCCAAATGTATGTGAATTTGTTATAGAAAGAAATATGATGGCCGAACTAGAAAGTTGGAATTTGAAATGGGAAAACGAGGCCTCTGATGCTATGACTGCCCTGGACTTATTGCCGCATTGTGATCCCGATATCTACCCATTTTTGCATACATTGTTCAATATTTTTGTATCCCACCCTGTATCGATAGCATCAGCGGAAAGAAGTTTTTCAACTTTGAAAAGAATGAAATCGTGGTTAAGGGCAAATATGATGGAAGACAGGCTGACGGGACTAGCACTGATGAACATTCATCGTGATATAAATATAGATGTAGAAAGAATAATTGATCGTTATGCTAAAATTCGGAAAAATCACCGACTAGAATTTGCTTTGTAAAAATGTAAGAGTCTAAAATATGTAAACTTTTCGTGCAATTTTTCTAAATATATTTGTCAAATAGAATTTTAATGAATAAAATAATTTTTTCCCATAAAAATTTCTCCAGTGTACTTTTTTATTTCCCCAATAATCCCTTTCCTTTCCCAGTTCCTCGAATCAGGCAAAAAATAATAACATTATTATGATTGTTATTGTTATTATTATTGTTTTGAGCAACCGCACCCCCCGAACGTCATTGCTGGACCCGCCCTTGAACTTCAATAGCACTAGTGTCCGAAATTTCAAATTCGCTACCATTGGCCGCATCTGTTTCACTACGTCACTACTGTTTAAATTCTCACTGTTATCAGACACCCACGGACGAAACATTTTCGATATGTGAATGTTTGGCTGTTAACATGAATACTGAGAATATAATCCAAATAACCCAACCCTTTAATAGCATGCTAAGGATTTTCGACCTGACAGTCCTTTCAATTTACCTGATACCAGCTTACCGTGGCCAAAAGATAACACAAAGATTTTTTAAATATCATTGCAGTAAATTAAAAGTACTCCAGATAATTACTCGTTTTCCAAGACTCCGACCGACCATCCCTTTGTTACGTCGTTAATAAGGACACATTTGCGATCTGCGAAACACTCGTAATGGGCGCTCTTTAAGCTTACCTGGCAAAAATACTCAGTACTGCCCATTGAACCGTCGCGTGCGGACGGTCAGAAGGATGGTGCTAATAGTCTGGTAATAAAAATCTAAAGATCAAGTACCTCGCAGAAGAGGAGAAGGTCATAAAATTCATTTATCGCGAGGGTAGGTATAGACCATTGCATGTACCTTGCCTGCAAATGTAGGCCACACCTTATGTTTAGAAAATATTATCCAGTCAACAAATATCGCATCTGCATCACATTGTGACATTGGGACGGGCATAAGTTGGCATAAGTGTGGCATAAGTTATATCGTAGAGCAAAGATCTAGGAATATTAGAGTGCAATGTCTATGGGATGTTGTAGTGCAATGTATGTGATATCGCAGTGTGTGTATTTAATGTTAAGGTCTTCTGACACTTAGACATATTTATAAACTAAAATTGTACGAAATTTCTTGTAGGCAAATAACTTTTTTGGTATAAAAAGAAGCATAAAGAAGATGGGTGGGCGCTTCGCACAGGCAATTCTAGGGTTTGTTTAAACTATGCTACCATTATATTAGTAATACTAAATAAGGGAAAGCAGAACTACAGACAGCTTGTGTCGAAAAACTGATTGATAATTTAAGAAATAATTGTCCTGGGTGGATCCGTCCCATTGGCAGAGTTTATTAAATCTGTGTATTGTTTTATAACATTTTCTCAAAATGTTTTGAGAAAATTAGATGATTTTGTTGAAGAAACCAAACTTGACAAATAACTCATTTTTATGTCACTTTAAGATAGTTCCCAACTACTTCTAATGCTTTTTTTATTAAATTACATTCAGTTTCAGTAAATAAATATCTGCCAAAAATGTAAACCAATATTCTTCTAATCCAACATGTCCTAGATTTGCTGGTGTGGTGTGATTTTGTTTGTTAATAAATCACCAACAAAAAACTTACATATTGTAACGTTTTTACTATTCAAAAATTACTACACTACGCGAAACGTCTTACTTAATTTATTTTTACAAACACAACACTTAATACCTAATTTATATTTCACACACTATCTGTTTATTTATCTTCGCGCCCGGTCAGGCTCCTCGCTTACGCTGCCGATATTTTCCCTCCCGCCTTGTGTCTCATGTTCCCCTTATATGTCTAGCATAGCGTCTCTCGCAAAGATTCTCGGCTTCACTAGAAGATTCGAGGAATCTTTATCGCATCACAACCCCTCGGCTCTTCGAATGCATTCCAGGTGGTTCTGGACTTCCACGAACAATAACTAATTCGTCAAGGCGGGCAAGCTCCAGACGTGTTTATTTTGCGGCAAGCCTTCTCGTTACAATATGGTACGAAAAACTACGAAAAAATGTTCACTTAAACTACAACTTGTTTCAAAATGATTGTCATCTAGTCGGCTGTGGAATGAATTTCCATGTAAAATAAAAAAACCCGCCTTGCGAAAATAGGAGTTTCTACTAGTTATACATAACCTCAAAATAACCTACTTAACCTCTTTTAAGTTCTGGTTTTTCTCTGTCAAAAGAAAACGAATTCTGAGTATTTGTTTATTTGTAGTATTTGTTTTGGCCCTGAAAAGGGCCGTTAATTACCAACAGTACTGATTGCCAGTTTTACACTTGCACAAATCGCACAGATCACAGGACACTTGTTGTCAGAATTAGATAGGTTCAAATCAATAGAGCGCGGCACATCAAAAATTACATACACAGAAATTCCAACGCCAACTAGATGACAATCATTTTGAAACACGTATAATTCCACTCGTCGAGAGGCTACACCATGTTGCCATATACAACGCACAAAATAGTATACTGAAACAAATGCAACCTTGCAATACGGTTGGTAATTGTAACCATGCCAGGGTTTTTGTTGTGTTTTTGGCAACATCCTACAATTGCGTACATTCGCTTCACCAAATTTCAGAACGTTGCCATGCCTTATTCTCCCTCTATTCCTATCGCTGTTAACGAATAAGCTGAAACGATGTGACGTCAGTACAGATGGCAACGTCGTTCTCCCTCGTGAATAACATTGGCGGGTTGGCGTGGGTTATATCTGTGATCTGTGGTTTATTGGTGGTTATTAGTGGTTACTGTTATAAGAAATTACAGGTAAGAAAATGAATAAGTGTGAAGGTGAAGCAGGTTGTAGTAGCACCGTTACTGAAATGGTAAAGCCACACGTTTTAACTCTCTGTGAGCGGATAATGGAAAAAAACGTGTATGATGGAATTCGCGCGCGTTTCCCTCACCTAACCGTTATCGACAGTCAAAAGATGTGTTCCCAATTTACTAAAGTATCGAAAGCTACACTTTTTCGTATTTTAGCAGAATACCTACCGTTTGCGCGGGAGAATAACGGCCGGTAAGAGAAAAGCGGTAAATACGAATAGCAGAAAAACGTCTTAGAGGACTACGTTAAATGTGCAATTCGTCGAAAAATCCATTCATATTTCTTTTGAAACGAAATTCCCACCTCAAGAAAAATTTATCTTGATGTAAACAATGTCGATAGTTTACCAAATGTATCGCGACGAGTTTTAATTCAAACTATGCGTGAACTGAACTTTAAATACGGGAAAAGGATGTATTAGTCGTGTGCATACAACAACTAACAGCCGATTAATTAAAAGAATAATTAATACTTAGAAAGAGTTTGTTAGAAAACTGGGTCTTCCGTTACAGGCCTCTGCCTAGCAACTCACGACACGAGAACGCGACTGTCAACTGTCAGAGTCAGTCATGTGGTCAGTCGTGCCAACTACCATATATATTACATCTTTCCCCTTTTAGTTTACAAATCTGATCTCTGTACAGGCTTAACAGTTCTACCTGAACGAGTAACTTTACATTGATTCAAGACTGGTTTAGAACAGGACCCTCCACCAGCCTTGTGATTCATGTTTGTTGAATTAGACTTCATCACAAAACTTGTATCAGGTCCTTGGCTTACATGGGGACTATTACTAGATTGCATCAAATCCGATTCACAATCAGGTTTGATAGCGAATTTGTATAGAGATTCTCTTATATCAATTCTGTTTCTTCTCACTACTTCCCCATTCTCTGACTGAACATTATATGATCTGAGGCTGACATGTTGGCTAATTATTTGCCCAGGTTCCCAATAACATTTGACATGATTAAACATGTTACACTTTGTCCCGAGGGGATCTTTGAAAGAGATCTCGTTCCTCTATTAAAATACTTTTCATTTTGAGCCAACCTATGTTCCAATTTATTTTAAACATTTTCACATAAAATAGGATGTAAGAGATCTGACGAAGTAGGAAGCTTTGTTTTCCACAAGCGGCTCATTAATGATTGCGATGGAGAGTAATTGATGTACTTTAAAGGAGTGTTTCGATATTGAAGTAATGCTTCAAACACATCTTTTCCTTCTTCACGAGATTTTTTTACTATACTTTTTGCTATGCCTACTCCCTTTTCCGCTAAGCCATTCGACTGTGGGTAATTAGGGCTTTGCGTTATTAATTCAAAATTCCACTCTTTAGCAAAATCTTTTACAACTGAACTACCAAATGGTATGTTGTCACAGATCATCTGATCCGGGCAACCAAATTTTGCAAATATTGATCTTAATTTCTTGATTATTTCTAAAGCGGACTTGTTTTTTAACGACTGAATCTCTAACCAATTTGAGTATGCATCAAACACTACAAGAAAAATGTCATTGGCGTAAGAAAAAATATCAGTTCCAATTCTTTGCCAAGGTCTATCTGGTACTGTATATGGTAATAATGGTTCTTTGATATTTTTTCTTCCAAATTTTTCGTAGATTTTACATTGTCTTATGAACTTTTCAATGTCTTGATTCATTAAGGACCAATAAAATATCTGCCTTGCTCTTATAGTGCCTGGAAGAGATCTAAGAGACTCATTATCGCAGAGGAGGCCTACCCCCTGCCAGCTTTTCAACAAGGGATACCATAAAATACGCATTTGTGAATAGTTATAAATATGATGATTAGTTCGCTGATTCGGAGGTCCGTACTCAGATTTTTTTGTATTTCTTATTGTATTGTTATTATTATAAGATTTTCATTAACTCGCTTCCTTGTTGTGGTTGTACTGGTGGAATTTTGCAATCGATTAATTTATAAAGAGAAATTAACACTAATTTTACAGATTGTAGAAATAATTGTTAGATTATCCAATATATACAAGGCGAAGAAAAAATACAGGTATACATATTTGTAATGTATTGAACCATCACATTTTATCATCAAATCATATAAGATATATTTAAAAAAATGTATCAGTATTAATGACAGTAGCTATCATTAAGAATGTCTGTTATAAAGATTCGATAATAAGGGATTCGATAATATGCAAGTGCGACTTATACAACTCCATATATATTCATAATCCACTATAGATTCTCCTAAACATTTGTGATAGTGATTTTTAGTAGATATTAATATAGATACTTTGGAAAATTCAGAAAAAAACTTGGGAAGCATGCAATAGATACAATAGATAATAAATAATGTTATCGTTTGTACTGACAATGATTGGTGTTATTGCAATAGAATTGTCGGTTGCCATTTTTGCAGCAATTATCTATTGCATGAATTCCATGGTTTTGTTTGTAATTTTACAAGTACTATATTATTACGTATCTATTCAAAATCATTATCACACACTTTTAGGGCAACCTGTAAAATTACTGATCAATGCTAATTTACAAATGTATATCGAGGTAGCCAATTATGGTAAATAAACCATTACTTATTTACTTACTTACCATTCATGTTTTCATATCTTTTATAATTATATATCTAATATTAGCATTCATTTATAATGACATTTTTATCATTACCATTTTTTCCGTTATGAAAAATAATAGCTAGAATTTGCTACCGTTGAATAGTTTATAATTCAACACTTTTCAACTAATCACGGCTGCGAATTCCATTATTTAACTTTACATCTCTTATAAGCTGGATATTTAAAAAAAATTTTTAGTCCGACCCCATTTCCAACGACATTTATTTTTAGCGGCACTTCTTCTTCAAAGATTTACAACCGAGCTTATTGCTACTTGGCCCTTTACGGTTAAGGTGTTATGCATAAGTCATTCTCTTATATCGGTTCCACCGACTATAATTTGATCTTCTCCATACCAATATGACCTTCATGGAGTTTCTTTAACATTAACAGTCTTAACTTTTCAGGAACTACTAATTTCTTTCCAAAGAACAAAAGATCATCACATACTAATAATTCATCTCCCAACTTAAAAAACTGTCGAAGGTGACATGGAATTTTATTTTTATCTGGCCAACCAAGGTTAACAAAACTTTCGACCTCTTTTAAAATAGGATCATTCATTGTTCCTTGTTTCAGTTCTGATTTTCTCTCAATGGACATAGGCAAATAGTTTACTAGGGTATGTACTACAAGCTCTAGATCTGGATCATCGTGATCAGGAGTGGTTAAATATGCTCTTGATAGCGTATCCGCTATATACAAATATTTTCCAGGCTTATATTGCACATGTATATCATACTTAAGTAACCTTAGACGTAAACGTTGCAATCTAGTTGTTACATTGCGGTTACGGTAAATTTCTCGAAAACAATTGCTCGAAAACAGTTGCTCGAAAACTGTTGCTCGAAAATTAATTCCTCGAATGAACAGTTGCCCGAATGTTTAATTACTCGAAAGTATTTCCTCGAAAAATTAATGTTAAAATTAGGTTTAATAGTTTCCAGGATTTCGTACAAATGCCTTATACCCCCTCGTCAGAAAGTAGTTAAACAATTTACCTGTATTATTACTGGTAACTACGGGGTCCTTATGGACCTCGTTCCCCGAAAAATAAATGTTAAAATTAGGTTTAATATTTTCCAGGATTTGGAGTAATGCCTTGTACTCCCTCGTCAGAAAATAGTTAACAATTTACCTGTATTATTACAGGTAACGATGAGGTCGATAAGTACCTCGTCGTTAGGGCCGGGAAGAAGCCGAGACAGATAAATAAAAGAACTGAAATAAAATCCCTGGCAATAAATAAATTCAGTTCAGTTGCTGTTCTCCTATAACGTAAACGGGCAACCCAACGTAAACGTCAAAGTCTCGAGAAAATGGAGTTTGTGAAAAGTGAAAAGGGAAAAGATAAATTACACATTGATGGTTATTCGTTGATCAAAGACAGAGCAACAGATTCAAAAATTTATTGGAAATGCGAGCATTCCAAATCAAAAAAATGTAAAGCTCGTGCAATAACTCAACACCAAGGACAAGAAGTAGTGAAACATTCTGGAGAACATAACCACGCAGCAGACGCAGCTTCCGTGGATGCAGCCAAATTTATGGATCGGTGCAGAGAAATGGCCACATCGACGAGGGAATCACCACACATTATAGTATCCACTTTATCGGCTGAAATAAATGAGGGCGCAATAGGAAAGTTACCACCAGTAAGCTCAATTAAGAGGACTATTAGGAATATTCGAAAACGAGGCGGGAAAGAGCCACCCCTTCCCCAACGTCTACAAGACATTGTTTTGCCGGAAGACTGTAAGAAAACGTTATCAGGTGAAAACTTTCTCCTTCACGATTCCGGTGTTCTCGATTCCAGATTTTTTATTTTCGGTACAAAGACTTCACTGCGTTTATTAAAAAATTCTGAAAATTGGTATATGGACGGAACTTTTAAATGTGTCCCAAGTTTATTTTTTCAATTGTACACAATCCATGGCTTCATTCAAGGTACTCCTTTACCGTTAATTTATGCGCTTTTGCCCAATAAACGAGAAACTACATACACAGATTTGTTACAAGTGCTTAAAACACTGGAGCCGGCGCTTTCACCCAAATCGATATTAATAGATTTTGAGTTAGCAGCCATTAAAGCAATTAAGACAGTTTTTCCGCATACCACAATTAGAGGTTGCTTCTTTCATTTTTGCCAATGTCTATATCGAAAAATTCAAGAATTCGGTCTCAAGAGGCAATATGACACCGATTCAAATTTTGCTCTGAAACTTCGACTTCTTAGTGCATTAGCATTTGTTCCAACTGCATACGTTGTAAGGGCATTCGAAACACTATTTGAAAATGAGCTAATTCCGGAAGAAGCACAAAGTGTAATGGATTATTTTGAGGACACATATATAGGACGTCCAGAGAGAAGAGGCAGACGCCGTAATCCTCTATTTATGCATAGTAATGTGGAACTGTTTTGATTCGATAATTAACGGTTTACCAAAGACGAACAATTCAATCGAAGGCTGGCACCGTAGTTTTGAGTACCAGGTTACTTGTAGTCATCCCAATTTGTGGAAGTTTATTGCAGCCCTGCAAAGGGAAGAATCTCATAATTCACTTAAAATTGAACAATACTTATCTGGTCAAACTCCTTCCCAACCGACTAAGCGTTACAAAGATTGTTCGGAACGTTTGCGTCGATTATGTCAACAATTTGATCCTGAAAACATCTTAACATTCCTTCGTGGCATCGCGCATAACGTAACATTTTAATGAATGTACCTTGCAAATGTAATATTTAATATAAATTGTATGTTAATTACCATTTTTTTTGTAATTTGTTACTTATTATGTATACATTCATACTGGCAATATAGTTTTTTACGATTTAATGTTTATAGTAGCGTTCACTTCACTTGACTCTAGCTTAGTTGAGCAAAATTTATGTATTTAATTTTAATATTTTTTTCTGTAAATCAAATACTTACATTTTTTAAATATACCTATTATTATTAGTATTGTTAGTATTCTTACAATCCTATTCCGAGAATTGTTCATTACTGGAATTGTTTTTGGAAACCTAATTTCGAGCAATTGTGCATTCGAGCAACTGTTCATTCGAGGAATTGTTTTTCGATCAACTTTTTTCGAGCAACTGTTTTCGAGCAATTGTTTTCGAGGAACTTTCCTAAACCCGTTACATTGTACAGGTCTTTCTTACAAATAGATACAAGAGGTTTATGATCAGTATTTACAACAATATTTTTTACACCATAAATTAAATAATGAAACTTTTTGCACGCAAAGTCAATGGCTAACATTTCCTTTTCAATTTGAGCATACTTAATTTCACTTTTTGTCAAGCTACGCGAACTAAATGCTACTGGGTGACCATTCTGTAAAAGGCACGCCCCCAAGCCATCTTTGGATGCATCAGTTTCAATTTCTATTACAACTGTTGGATTAAAAAATGCGAGAACAGGTGCATGAGACAACAAAAATGTTTTAGCTGCTTCAAAGACTCACCATGTTCTTTTAACCATGACCAATTGACATCTAAACGAGTTAAATTTCGCAGTGGCGCTGTTGCCTTTGAAAGATTGGGTACAAATTTGCCTAAATATTTTGCCATTTCCAATAATCTTAAAACATCCGACCTCTGTTGAGGTACAGGCATTTCCGTGATTGCTTTTACATATGATTCACACGGCTCAGTGCCCTTCTGTGAAAATAACTGGCCCATAAACTTAACTTGTCTCAACTTGAACTGAATCTTATGCTTATTGAATTTGATTTTGAATTTCTTTGCCCGTTCAAGAACCAATTTCAAATTGTTGTCATGCTCCTCTTCCGTTGATCCTGTAATTATAATGTCATCAAAGTATATTCCTACACCTTCAAGATCTCCAAACAGCTCATAATTCTTTTTCTGAAACACTTCTGTTGCTGATTTAATACCAAATGGCAGGCGCAAAAACTTATAGCGCCCAAAAGGTGTTCCAAAACTACAATATTCCGAGCTTTCCTCAGTGACCTTAACCCGAAAGTATCCATCTTTCATGCCAAACACAGAAAAGTATGACTTATTCGCCAGCTTACCCGCTATTTCCTCAACAGTTGGAATAAGAAATAATTCACGCTCTATTACATCATTCAAATACTTAGGATCTAAACATAACCTCAAATCTTTTTTTTTTCTCTACGATAACCAATGGATTCAACCAATCTGTTGGCTTATCGAGTTTAGCTATAATTCCTTCTTTTTCCAACTGATCCAATTTGAGTCTTACTCTAGAATGCAATGCCTGTGGGATCCTTCGTATTGGCTGCACACGTGGGACAGCGTCTTTCTTTAAAATAATTTTATGTGGAGTTAGAAACTCGCCCACGCCTTCGAAAACTATCGAAAACTTCTCTTTAACATCCTCAAGAGTCTTAAATTGATTACTTATCAAGCTGTCTACCCTTTTTATTTAGTTCAGTGCTAAACATCCATTTAGTCCCAACAAAGGTTTTTGCCCTGGACTCTTTACAACTACAAATGGTATTCTAACCGATTGCTCCCTGACTCTGCATTCTAAAATAACCTCTCCAATTGGTTTTATTTTAAATGAGTTACTACCATATGCTACTAATGTTACATTAGTTTTACAAAGTTTCTTCTTACACAACTCTACTGGTAATACGTTCACTTCTGCGCCCGAATCTAATTGAATTCGATCGGTTTACCTACCACTTGAACACACTTTAGTCACATATGCTCACCATTTTCTTGCACAGCATCCACTTGTTTTTCCAAAGCACTAATGTAGTATTCCCGTGGATCTTGCTCGTCTGCTTCTTCCTGGGTGCCAATTTCATGCACAACCTTCTTTTTGCTTTCACTGGATGATGCTGTCGGTTGCTTTGATGATCTGCAAACAGCTGCGAAGTGGTTCTTCTTCTGACATTTTCTGCAAAACTGCCCAAATGCCCGACACTTTCCTTTTGCATGCTTCGCGCCGCAGTAGATGCACGCCTTCTCATCTACTTTGTAACGCACTTTGGTCGGTAGGGCAGAGTCGCTGGCGGCACAACGACTCTGGCGGGAAGTTACGTCACTTATTTGAATTGGCGCAGGATTGCGGAGTTCTGGAATTCGGCAAACGGTTTAAAGTCGGTTTACCTCGGGCGCCAGATTTTTAAGGGTTAACTCCCTATAGCCACGGGTGAGTTTAAACTCAGGAGAATGCCAGGGGGTCCGTGAAAATAAAACACACAGTACGGGGAAAAATACGGTAGATCTATATTACTTCTATTTAAGTCATTTACAGAAAAGGATTTAAAGCAAGCAAGAATTAGGATATTGGAGCATTAGTAATAAGCGGAAGGTCGTTATTACAATATATACAATAGTTAGGGCCGTTTCGGCAGCGGAGACAACGATTTGCCGGTTACTAAACGTTCGGAAGTTTTGGCGAAATCCGGAAAGTCGGATTTCGCAGAGAAACCGGCAACGTTGCGCTCCACGGTCGGACGGGAGCGTGCGGAGAACAGGTGGTAGGATAAAAACGGTTTATTTATTATTTGGTATTACGGAAAATTACAAAATCGAATAAATGAAGTAAAATATGAATAACTACTTTACAAGCGGAAAGGAAATACTGAAGCTAGCTAATTAAAATAGGCGGAAGCAAATGTGTAGAGTCGGGTTCAAACAAGCGGAGGGAAAACGGTATTAGCAAGAGAGCGAAGCGAGCGAGAGAGTTTTTGAGCGGGTCTTATAAATGGGTGCTGAAGCAGTGAGCATGGGGAAATCTAACGTGCGGAGATTCCCGAATGGGGATCTAGACAGGGAAGAGGCCTACCAGCGAATCAAACGAAAATTGCGTACTTACAATTGGCGGAGGTACAGCGGTCGGACACTGGCGGAAAAGTCTCACTTGCGGTTGCAGCGTTCGGCCAAACTCTCGGTGCGGGAGAAACTAAACTATATCGGCGCGTCGGAATGAAAATGGTACGGAACACGGAAATCGGATCACTCTCACTTGGGTTTCGGCGGTCGTCTCTCGGAGAAACTCACAAGAGTAGAAAGCACGTTTTTGATGATCTTTTCAATATATTCATTCATATTTAGAGCTTCCTTTCAAACAAGGAGGGGTCATTTGCTGCTCGCATTTAACGAGACAACTGGTGGCCTTTTGTTTAAACTTGGTCTTCGAAATTCGCAGGTGTCACGGCGGAGAGAGAATGGTTGTTAATTTGAATTTACGGATTTCCTGCAAACGGTAACAGAGGGAGTCAAGGGTCCTAGCCACGGAAAAATATGCTTCATTACAACTTTCTTATCTGATTGTCCTTTTTTGCCTAATCCATGTACTGAAACTTCCGGCTGCAACATCTGAGTAGACTGCAATTTGCTTATCAAAGGGGTCGGTATAGATATCCGCCACGGCGATTTGTTTTCGAAAATTTCAGAAAACAGTAGAAAAAGGGACTAAAAATACGTAGGAGATAGTCTCCGGTGAGGAAATTGACCATTTTTGGAGAAATTTTCAAAGTTATCGAAGGAAATGGTGAACGCGCCGCCCAAAATCTCCGCCCCACTGAAACTTTTGGTGGGTGTACCATCGCGCTAATCAGAATTGATATGTTTCTATAATATTTATTAATGTTTATAGATAAAAATAATTGTTTGATGGCGACAACGCGGTTTAAACGCAAGAAGGCAAGCCAAAGCAAACCAACCTAACCTTCCCGACTGAGTCGTGTGCTCAGAAACGTGCAAATGTTTTATTTTACTATACAAGCCAAACCAACCTAACCTTCCCGACTGAGTCGTGTGCTCAGAAACCTGCAAATGTTTTATTTTACTAAACAAGACTAACCAAACCAACCTAACCTTCCCGACTGAGTCGTGCGCTCAGAATCGTGCAAATGTTATATATATTATATATATATATATATATATATATATCACAATGTAATATTTGTTAATGTTTATAAATGAAAATTATGTTATGAGGGCGACAACGTGTTTTAAACGCAAGAGGACAAGGAAGAAAAATTGTTAAAGGCTAATTAACCTTCTTATGGTTTCATTCCTTGTCCGCCTACACCGGATAGCGTTTGGATGCATGTTGCAAAAAAAACGTTAACCGTTCTTCCGGACACGAACCATAACGCTCCCAATATACGAACTGGTCAACATACTCAGTTAGATAGGGAGACCCCATTGCTCCTAGTCGTCTTATAAAACTTTCATTCTGGACCAGTACGACTCAACAGCATTGGTGCAAACAACAGTCACAGGATCGATAAAGTTTCTGGAATGATTACAAGATCAAACTAACTTACCAAAGTGAAGTTCGATCTTGATTATATGAGGCCTCGTTGAACTAAATAATTGACAATGTAGTATTCCGGTTCTCATACGGAACCACGCGTTTTAAAGTTTAAAGCTAGAAATTTTTCTAGCTACACCACTGTTCATGTTCACCGTCTCGGAATCCTCATTCTTTAGAGTTCGATGTTTGCTGCAATGGGTAAAAGAAAGGGAAGGGTTGGGTAATTATTTAGTTCAACGAGGCCTCATATAATCAAGATCGAACTTCACTTTGGTAAGTTCGTTTGATCTTGTAATTATATTTCGGCCTCGTTTCCTAAATAATTGACAATGTAGATGTTTAGAGTAGACGCAGCAAACTCTTCACCAAATAGTTTTAATATTTAATATATTATTTGATGTTGGTATCAGTCCTTCACTAATTAATACTTTAAATTGTAAAATATATAAGAGGAAAAATACAGCTATGCTACTAAACAAAGACTACTGCCTTACATATTGTATATAGTATTTAAATAGTTAATACCGCTTTGGCAAAGTTGCGGGGATCTTTAACTAATGGCCTGTTGTAAAAGGTCGCAAAGGTTTTGGACTTTTCCGACCAGCCAGCTGTTCGGCGGATAGTGTCCAGGCGTACTCCTTTCTTTGCCTCCAAGGACGTTGACGCGTGTCGTGTACTGTGAGGAGTAAAAGCCGAAGTGTTGAGACCGCTTTTGGATAGGACTATTTTTATCCACCTACTTATTGTTTGAGTAGATGCATTAGCATATGGTTTTTTGATAGTAATGAAGAGATTATTTGCATCAGGATGGCGAATACTTTTGGTAATTTCTAAATAACTCAAAAGGGTTGTGGCGACACATACTTTAGTGTCAGTATAAAGAAATGGAAGATGCAATGTAGGTTGTGATTTGTTAGGTCTTGAGGTTTTTATTCTTTTGGAGATATTAATGAATACACCGTCTGGAGTTTGTACGATGTTATTGGTTTCTATACTGCCTAATGTTTGTATCCTCTGGCCAGTGGCTAGGGCGAGTAGGGTTGCTAACTTGTACGTCAGTGTTTCCAACGATAGGTTAACAGTATCTGGTAGGCTACGAAGGTAGGTTAAAACTATGGTGGGGTCCCATGTAACCGTATATTTGGGGTTATTGGGTCTTAAGTTGAAGACTCCCTTGAAAAATTTTCTTACCCTGCTGTCCTGTGCCAAATCTGCAGATGCTATTTAAGCGATAGCAGATCTGTATGAATTTAAGCTCCCATACGAAGCACCCTTATTATATTGTAGGGTAAGAAATTCCAAAAGTAAGGGTACCGTTATCGAGTAGGCATTAACCTTCTTAGCGGAACAAAAGGTCCACCATAGCTTTAAACCGACGTTGTATTGGCGAACGGCGTTCACTTGCGCGCCGCGGTCTCAAAATATTTAGGTTACTATAAAAGCACCGGACAGTTGCGCGTAAGGTTGACTTGGCCCTTTTGCAAATTAATCACTTGCGCGCCACAGATAGAAAGTTGCGACCACATAATTTAAATTAGAAATCAAGTGCGCTGTACAGTCAAACTTAATTTTATTCCTTTTTACATAATGCACACAAACACTTTTAACAAAATCAATCCTACAAATAGAATTATTATTATATAAATCAATTAAATTATTGATGTAGTCATGCCGGTTGTTACTTCTATTGTTTTTAATTTTTTTGGTAATATTAACGCTATTTATTTTAATATAAGTATTCAACTGAATATCTTTCAAGACATCCATAAATTTAAAAATATCAGGATGCGGTACATAAAAATTACTATTAAATTGATTGTGAAAAGATTCACATGCATTGGTAGTACGTTCAGTACTACTGGTACAAGATGCCCATATTTGTGGAGCAAAAACAGAATCACTCGAAATATAATTTTCAACTAAGTAATCCACATATTGGATCACTCGTTGATCATTCGGAATTACTGAATATAAATCATCGACAAAACAGTCTTCGACATCTGCGACATTTAAAAATATTAAACCAAATGTCCATTTCAGCTATTGTCCTATCTCTGAATTAATCTTTTTATATTCAGTTACCAACCCCAAACTTTGATTTTTTCTATACCAAGACTGAGATAAATTGACCATCGCGCGCAAGTGATTGGCGACCTTTTCATCCCTTTGGTTGTAAGCAGGTAATAAGTAACCGCGGCGCGCAACTGATTTCCCCTGGTATTGGCGAATGGTAGATGCTGTGATTGAAGACGTACAGATGTTCAAGGAGGACTCTGGCATTCCTCTTGCTCTGAGGGCTTGTGTGATAGCACTTCGGCAACAAGGGTAAGGTCCCGCCATAGAGGATGGGGTTTCCTGTCGAAATTACATAGTAATGTTTTATTAGGTTTAAGGTATAGAAGTTTAGAGATCAGAAAAGAAGTATACAAAGGAAACCAAGGTTGAGAGTTCCAGTATGGAACTATAACTATACCTGTGGCTTTATCTGTTACAATTTTTTGTAAGACTTTTAAGACCAGGCAGAAAGGCGGGAAGGCGTAAAATGGCGTATATGGCTTCCAGTCTAAAGTGAAAGCATCAACTGCGTAACAATCTGGGTCCTTGAACCATGAAACAAATCTGCTACATTTTGTATTCACGCGAGTAACGAATAAATCAATTTCTGGGGAAAAAAATATCTGAACAACTCTTTGGAACTCTAGATTATTTAATTCCCATTCAGTGTCGAAGCTTAAATGTCGTGATTCGAGGTCCGCTTCTGTATTATCGGAGGAGCTAATGTAGGAAGCATACAAGTAAAGGTTTCGAACCTGGCACCACTCCCAGATTTTTCTAGTTAACATATTTAGTTCTTCATGTTGTACACTTCCCATACGGTTAATGTATGCCAATGCTGTAGTGTTATCAATTCTACATAGAATGGCGCAATTGGACATGTGTTTGGCAAAACACTTGAGACTGAAGTATAGTGCGAGGACTCTAAGTAATTTATGTGGAATCTTTTTTCTCTTTCTGTCCACACCCCATGTGTTGCTTCTCCGTTACAATAGGCACCCCAACCAGTTCGTGAAGTGTCTGAAAAAAGTTCTATTTGAAACTTCAGTGGTTTGATGGAGTTTTGTGTGTATAAGATTTGTGTGAGCCACCATGACAAATCTTCATCAAGGCTGTTTGGTATGGTCATTGTTCCATTGTAATTTCCTCCGTTTTCCTGAAGGGTTTTAAATTTCAGTTTTTCGCCTGCCTTGGTGTATAGCCATCCATATTTCACAGCAGGGCATGCAGAAGTTAAAGTGCCCAAAAACCTAGCAAATTTCCTGACTGAGCATGTCTTTTGTCGTTTTAATGTCGTGATCATTTGAATAATTCTAAGTCTTTTTTCAAGTGGCAAAGAAATAGTCATATTTTTTGAATTATAAATAAAACCCAAGTACTTGATTTCCTGGGTAGGGTTGAATTGACTTTTGGAATAGTTCACTAGAAAACCTAAGTGGTTTAAACATTGAATTGTTTGAGCTGTATTGGATCGACATTGTTGTAGGGAGTCACCCAGGAGTAGAAAATCGTCCAAATATATGACCGATTTAAAAGACTGTGCTCGTAGATAACCTACCACTGGTTTCATTACTTCGGTAAAGATGTATGGGGCACAATTCAGACCGAACGGTAGACAGGTAAATTCATATAGTTCCTTATTGAAGCGAAATCGTAAGTATTTACGATGCTGCCTGGCTATAGGGAGCAGAAAATATGCATCTTGTAAATCTAAGGTTGACATATAATTGTTTTGTTGTATTAACCTTTCTACAGTACGATGGTCTTCTAATTTAAAATGTCTAACTGTTATATGTTTGTTTAGACCTTTTAAATTCAATATGAACCTGTTTGACCCATCTGTTATAGAGATAGACTCCAGGTGATGGAGGTCGGTGAGTAAACGGCCAGCATCGCTAAGTGCCTGGATACATTTCCTGGGAGTATCTTCCCCCCTTTCTTTTTGCAGTAGCAAAGTTAAGGCGTGCCAATGACCGCTAAGCTCGCTCCCACTTGGTTCTGCAAGGAACTCAGGCGCGAATCTCGACGGATAGCCGAGTCTGGCACAGCGTGTAGAACCACAGAATTTAATTTTGGTGAGGCCAAGGCTTTACAGTTCTGTGGAGGGGGGTAGTTTGCCATAATGGTTGTTTTCTCTTCCAAAGGTAGCCCACTTTGGAGGATGCTCTCCCTGCGAGCTACGAGCTCTGTGTGGATAGCCGGGCCGAAGGAAGTTTCGTTGGAGATAGTGGGGCCTAAAAGGTTAAGCATGTCTGCGCTTAGCTGAGGTTGTGGCGGAATAATTTCCCCAAGGTGCTGTTCTAGGCTGGCAGGGGCCTCACTCTCCGCAGCCGGATCTAAAACAAGGAAAAGATTTTTGTGTACACGGCTTCACGATCAAGTGTATCGCTCTGATATCACAATCTGGCATCGAATACACTATTCGAGTATCGTCTGATGTAATAAAATTAAACATCAGGCATCTGAAATGTAATTCAGGGGTCATCTGATATAAAAACCAGGCATCTGATATCACAATAAGGCATTTGAAATTTAATTCAGGTATCATTTAATATAAAAACCTCACATCTGATATCACAATCAGGCATCTGATGTATAATTCAGGTATCATATGATATAAAAAACCAGGCATCTGATATCACGATCAGGCATCTGAGATATTAGTCAGGTATCATCCGATATAAAAACCAGGCATCTGATATCACAATCAGGCATCTGAACGATAATTCAGGTATCATCTGATATAAAAACCAGGCATCTGATATCACGATCAGGCATCAGAGATATTATTCAGGTATCATCCGATATAAAAACCAGGCATCTGATATCACAATCAGGCATCTGAACGATAATTCAGGTATCTGATATAAAAACCAGGCATCTGATATCACGATCAGGCATCTGAACGATAATTCAGGTATCATCTGATATAAAAACCAGGCATCTGATATCACAATCAGGCATCTGCCGCAATGTAAAGTCAGCTCACCTTGAAAATAAGATCCTGTATCGTCAGTCAGCGCTGCATTTGAGACATGCGATGTTTTCTCTCTCTCGAGACTCGCTAGAAGATAAACACCGTCGGCGCGTTCGACGTGAAGGGCGACGACGGGAAGAGCGAGAACGAGATCTCCGTTTCGTACGGGTGCGGGAGCGAGAAGGCGAACGATCGACGGAGTGCTGGCGACGACGCTTTGAGAGCTTCGAAATTTTCTTCTGAAGTTTGTAGATTTTTCGTTCCAAACTTCGGTCCCTCGCATTGTCTTCGGATGAAGAACCCCCTCGGCTGGACATCGTAACTGGAGACACTTTTCCACTGTATAAATGTTCACTAACAGGGAAAGCACGGAAAAAATTGCAGAGCAATAAATGTGGTGTGCGTAATGTGTCCCATCAGTACTCTCGATGTACGGCTAGAGAGGACACTGATGTATCCTCGCCGCGTCGCCGTAACATCGTAAATACCGATGACCCACCGCGGAGGTACTTGCCTGCCTCGATGATATTTGGACCGAGTCAGCACACTTTCGTCGACCTGAACGACTTAGAAAGAGTTTATTAGAAAATTGGATCTTCCGCTACAGGCCTCTGCCTAGCAACTCACGACACGAGAACGCGACTGTCAACTGTCAGCGTCAGTCATGTGGTCAGTCGTGCCAACTACCATATATATTACAAAGGATCACCTAATTGTTTGGCGTAGAAACTATTTAAGGCATATTAGAAATTTTCGTGGTAAAAAAAAAATTATTATTTGGACGAGTCATTGGTCAATGAGTTCAGGGTCTTCTCTAGAAAATGACTTCTCTTAAAGCAACTACGTACACGGACAATGTACTTTAAAATGTTTTTGTCACCTTTAATTTACCTTTTATATTAACTTCTATGTTTCATGTTTATTTATTTTATTTTTCGTTTTATATGAGAACGCAGTGTAGTTATTTATTTTATAGAGATTCTATTTATTTTTTTGAGAATTTATTTATTTTGTTAATAATTTGTTTATTTGTAAATTCCTTTTGTTTTATAATTTGTTATAATATGTTCTGTTAAGAATGTATTTTATTTGGGTTGTATGGCTCCAGGCGAGTCGTCCCTTTTAAAAATGACAACGCGCCACGGTAATACGTCAAGTGGTGTGGAAATTTACCAGTTAACCTTCTTCTTAAGGATTCTCCTATATTCCTATAATCGGAATGATTCCAATTTCTTTCATTTGTTCTCGACGATAAATTTTGTAATAACTTTCATTCAGAATAAGCAATATTTTACCCGCGACTGGAATCGGTTTCCTCTTTCCCCTGTCCGCCGCAGAGCTCTATCATCTCTGGCTGGAGGGAATTGATATGGCAACATGGTTTAGTCTCTCAATGAGTGGAATTATACAACGTGTTTCAAAATGATTGTCATCTAGTCGGCTGTGGAATTCCCATGTAAAATAAAAAAACCCACCTTGCGAAAATATGAGTTTCTACTAACTATACATAACCTCAAAATACCCTACTTAACCTCTTTTAACTTCTGGTTTTTCTCTGTCAAAAGAAAACGAATTCTGAGTATTTGTCTATTTGTAGTATTTGTTTTGGCCCTGAACAGGGCCGTTAATTACCAGTAGTACTGATTGCCAGTTTTACAATAATGTTCGAAGTGACACTTGTCAGAATTCAATAGGTTCAAATCAATAGAGCGCGGTACATCAAAAATTAATTGCACAGAATTTCCAACGCCAACTAGACGACAATCATTTTGAAACACGTTGTAGTATAGGTATATATTTTGTTTAATACTAATTGTGTTAACACATAACAACAAGACAACCTCCTTGGGAACCACCCATGTTAAAACCAACGTCCTATCAACAAGCACTCAATGTTACATATTAGTACACCCAGGACCGCGCCAAGCTATGCGGCCGCCTGTGTGCGAAATATAAATTTGCGCCCTTTTTTGAACTTGTAATTAATAGATAAATGTAAATAATAACAAATAGAATTGAAATGACTGCAAATTCTTATATGAGATATACAATAACATATAAACGACAACAAACAATTTGAAATGAAGCGTAAAACTAAAAAGCAACAAAACAAAAAAATAATTCCACAGTAAAAAAAGGAAGCAAATAGTTTACGCAAAACTTTCTTTTCTTGCCTTTTTATTGGCAAAATCTTTAATTAATTCATCGAGAGGAAGGGAATCCATTCAATCAAACTCTAGACATAATTGATAAATTGCTGAGTCTTTTTTGTGCTATACTCGATCTTAAAAAGGTTTTTATAAATTTCAATTTCGAGAAAGACCTTTCACCCGATGCTATGGATACTGGTAGCGTTAAAAAAATTCGTAGTGCTATTGCAATGTTTGGGAATGTGGAAATTAACTGATTCTCCAGAATGTATTTGAGAATTGATTGGGGCTCTAAATCATTCTGTTCAGGCAAGTGACATTTCAAACATTTAGTTTCATCAAATAAATTATTTGCGTCAACATCTGATTCATTACGTGATTCATCTTTCAAATGTACTAATGTTAAATTTTCACACGATAATCTCAATTCCTCTTCAGCCAAGCTGAACATTTTATAAATATATCCAAAAATGTTATCAAATTGCTCCAACCCCTTGAAACTTTCATTAAGAGATGACAACGTTTGATCTAGTATGGAAAAAAAAACGTTAACTTTATGATAAATTTTTGGCTCTGTTATTTTAGTTCGTCATTGCTTTCGTAATCAAATTGTTTTGCCTTTTTTCTTTGGCGAAGAGTTTGTGCAGGTGGAAAATCAGGTTCAATTTCTAACTCCTCTCTAGTTCTCTGGAGAATTTTATTGAATCCCTCATCATTTTTTAAGTTTGTGAAAAAAGTTTTAATTTTGTTTACGCAATCTAAACAAGCTTTTAGGCTTATATTCCGATTCTGCATTGATTTATTGAGAGAATTAATTTCAAATAATATGTTGTATGTTGTACCAAATCACTATAGAGCATAAAAATTTGTTGTTTTGAATTTTTGTTGCTAGCGATCCAGCTTGGTGTGAAACACTAAAATCTTTTGAAGATGAAGATGCTTCCATTACTTTAAACAGAGCATCATTGATTTGGCCAATTTGATATCTCAAGGGTTTTATAGAATCTATTCTACTAGACCATCAGCCAGACCAGACTAAATCAGAAAGTGGGTTTAAAGTTAAATCTGAAATGCACGTTTTTAAAACTGACCATCTTTTTGTGGACGCAGAAAAAACACATATTACTCTTGAACCATATCAAAGAATCCAGAAACCTCAAAAGAAATTTTAGCAGCATCATTAACAACTAAATTTAGTGAGAGTGCTGCACAAGGAACAAAAAATGTTCGCGGGTTTATATATTTAATATTTGCTTCCGTAAGCCAACATGTATTCCTCGCATATTTGAGGCATTATCATAGCCTTGGCCTCGCAAATCATCTTTCAAATTTCAAATTCAATTTTACTAACAAATCTGTCACATAGTTACATAATCCAGCACCAGTAGAATCAGTTATGGGACAAAACTCAATGAAATGTTCACGTATTTCAAATTTTTTTTTCGTAGATTCGTTCAATAAAACAAACCTGAAAATACAGTTAATTGTTCAGTATGACTCACATCTGGTGTACAGTCGAGAATAATAGAATAATATTTATGTTTCCTTAGAAGATCTAAAATAGTGTTTTTATTTTTAAACCGATTAAATTTATCAATTCATTTTGAATTTTGTCGCCTAAGTAGTTTCTTGTAACAATATCCCTGCTTTGATAATTATAGATAAAAGATACTTTTTTCCGTCTATCCATTTCGCCGCCCTTTGATTTGGCCGCCCGTGTTTTTTGCACACATTCGCCACATAGTCGGCGCGGGCCTGAGTACACCACTTTAACGAAATGAAAGAAGGCGTAGCAAACATTAGAGATATACTCGAAGCAACAGCACATCACGGGAGAAAACCTGGACTACCGGGAAGTTTATGATCTGTATATTCGGAGTAAATGATGAAATGTACATTATTTACTAAAGCCAAGTTCAAGTTCTGTTCTATTGACACTATAATAACTGAAATTTAACAAAAACAAGAAATATCGGGTGTTTTTTTAAATTTCACCTCATAGTAGGCTGTGGATAGTGTTTATGAATGCGCCTTACTAAAAAATGTCATTAACAAAAGTCAAATCGTTTCAAGCACTTCGAAGACTATTGTTCCGTGGGAGAGTTAACAGTTGTCAAGTTTGTTTTCACAGAGGTTCTCTCATTTAGATTTTTATATTCTTTAGTCTCACTCATCTGCGCCTAATTAATAGAGCCAAGCTGTCTTTTTCAAGACACTAGTAACTGATTGGAGCAGTTTCAATTTTTATTGACATTTTTTAGTAAGGCGCATTCACAAACACTATCCACAGCCTACTATGATGTGAAATTAAAAAAAAAAAACACCCGATATAATGTGGATCTAAGTTAGGGTTAGTTCGATACTAAATTTGAAAATATTCGAAATATATACTTAAATCAAAATTAATATTATTAATGTATATTGAAATAACTCGTGATATAATTATATAAATGTTTGTAAATTAAATGAAGTGTGAACGAAAGTGGGAAGTGATCTCTATAGAGTGGACTGTATGGATCTCTCTCGTAGCTCGTCGGTGGCTGCGGAGATGAATCTTGTCTCCAGGTTGTAAGGCTGAAGACGGTCTCGTGGGTTGGAGATCAGGGCGTGACGTGACCTCTTGAAGTTCTTGAAACTGAAGTTCTAGTAGAGTGGAAAGAGGGCGTAACGTGCCCTCCGATGTGACCTGAGGGCGTAACGTGCAGATCCGGTGTTGAAGTTCTTGAAGGTTGGAGAGAGGGCGTAACGTGCTCTCCGATGTGGCCTGAGGGCGTAACGTGCAGGTCCGGGTTGAAGTTCTTGAAGATCTCTCAGGGCGTAACGTGAGAGTAGTCGTGTAGGGTGAGGTTAGGTCTCCCGACTGCAGTCTCACAGTCCGTTTTAAGTTGAAGGGTGAGTTTTAAATCAAGACCAACAACACACGTCGTTTTGAGCATACAAGTATACTGCTTTATTACCAAAAATTCACAAGCTTTCATACATCTTCAAATTAGATTGGTTAAATGGCAAATTAAGTTTTGTTATCTCTTCGGCGTCCTAGATTGTATTTTCCCTAACCTAGCTGTGTGCTTGACCTTATTGAAGCGCGTTTATTATCATATTACGAGACTTGTGTTATGTTTACGCGATTAATTATTGCAGGGACGTATATAAGGGGGGGGTTTAGGGGGTTTGAACCCCCCCCCTTTAGCCTACACAAAAATACTAATACTCGCCCAATATCTACCGTTTGTATCCCAGCCACAAAAAATACTAAATATTTAATAGTAGTAGTTAAGTCAGTAGGTGCACGTGCAGATCTGTGTGATCTGCGCTATCTATTTCTTGGGAGGAATGATACGAACATGATACGATTGAAACGAAACTAGGCACGGCTCACGCTTATGTACTACGCGCTACGCGCGAGAGTCGCGCGACGACGGACGGGGTCCGGGGACGGAACGGAACGGAATCAAGCCAGTCTGATTTGTTGCTTCGCTTTGTGCAGTCAGTATAGCTCTAAAAAAATGAAACGGACAAAACAGGTGTCTCTGTTGGGTTTCTTCTCTGAAAGAGAGAAACCAAAACCACTTGAACCTATCGCAGAAGACAAGACGCAATTCCATCATGAAGAAGTAGATGAAGCTGGCCCATCCACAAAAACTGACGAAGTGAAGAAAAGTAAGTCTGCCAGTATGACAAAGATTATTTGAATTTGAATCGTATTTGTTTAAATCTTTATTTATTTGCTATTTACGTTAACAATTAATAACTATAGAATTTATTTATTTTTTGTACGTTGAGTTCAAATGGATGCTTCCTGTTTGCTGTTGTATTGTTTAATTTCAGTTATTTTCTTTTACAGTCAGGATAGATTCGTCTTCGACTACGTCCATGGGTTATGGGTATGATATTGGGAGATATGTATGTCATCCTCCGAACAATGATGAGGAAAAGCTGAAAGCACTAAAAGAGCCTTGGACCCCATCGGATACATTTAAGTTTCCAGTCACTGGTAAAAGGAACCTTTCGTTTCAACGTCATTGGACTACCAAGTACTCATGGCTTGTATATTCAAACGTCATGCAGGGAGCACTTTGCCGAGTATGTGTTTTATTTGGGAAAACGCAAGGCGGTCGCGGTCGTCAAGAACTTGGAGCCTTTGTTAGTAAGCCATTTACTAACTGGAAAAAAGCATTAGAGAGTTTTGATCATCATGCAGAAACGAAATACCATAAATTCGGTGTCGAGCAGGCAGCAAATTTCGTAAAGATCGCGGAAGGCAAAGCACTTGATGTTATGGAATCCATCAACGTGGATAATAATAAAATTGCTGAAGAAAATAGGAGAAGATTAAAAGCTATTGTCGAAACAATTCTTTTGTGCGGAAGACAAGAAATGGCTCTAAGAGGAAGTCATGATTCTGGAGAAGTTGGAATAAACGAACCCGCACATAATGATGGTAATTTTCGAGCACTTCTTCGTTTTCGCGCACGATCTGGCGATGAAGCACTTAGGAATCATTTACTTTCACAAAACTTCAATAGTAGAGGCATGTATACTTCTCCAGTAATTCAGAACGAAGTGATTGAGCTATGCGGTAATGCTATTCGAGCGCAAGTACTTAAAAGGGCCAGAAAGGCAGGTTTTTTTACTGTACTGGCTGATGAAACACAAGATGTATCAAGGCGAGAACAATTAGCGTTATGTTTACGATACGTAGATTACTCATCTGGAAAATCGGTTATTCGGGAGGATTTTGTAGAATTTATCTACGTAGAAGATGTTTCAGCTCAAGCATTGGCAACATCTATTATAACCCATCTCTTATCCTATAATTTGGACATGGATAAATTTATTGGGCAAGGCTACGATGGCGCTGCAGTGATGAGCGGTCGGTTACGAGGTGTAAGAACAATAATCTCAGAGCAATACCCAAGAGCGCAATTTGTACACTGTGTGGCTCACGTTCTTAACTTAGTTTTAGCGCATTCATGTGAAATACCTATGATACGGAATTGTATCGGTATCATCAAAAATATAGTAAATTTTTTTCGACAATCTCCACTTCGGGACAACCTTTTAAAAAAAATTGCGGATCACATGGAGTCATCTGAATCTCATACTCATTCAACGCTCATCTCTCTTTGTGAGACGCGATGGACCGAAAAACATGTAGCTGTGGAAAGATTTGCAGAAATGGTTCCCCTAGTGCGCGCAACATTTGAGGTACTTCAAGACTCTGCTAGTAGGGATGTCGCCAGTCAAGCGTACCAGTTGAAGACCGCAATGGAAAATAGCCAGTTTATCGTGTCGTTAGTTATACTAAGAAAAGTTTTTTCATATACAGCAAACCTAAACAAAGCTATGCAGAAGGTTAATCTCGATTTGTCCAAGTTGTGCAGTTACACAAAAACGATAAAAACAACATTACAAAATATTCGGAACGAAAGTCAATTTACCATCCTTTTCGAACAAGCAAAACAGATGAGTTTAAGCGACATAGTTGTTCCACGAACGACTGGAAGGCAGACCCAGCGCAGCAATGTTCCAGGAGAAACTGCCGAAATATATTATCGTCGAAATGTGTATTACCCTTTTATTGAACATGTGATTGCAGAACTCGATGCCCGCTTTAAACCACATGAAGAAACAATCGAAGGCATTCAAATGCTTCTGCCTGAAAATACGAGTAATGACTCCAGAATAAAAGAAAGTCTTAAAACTATAGCAGTAACATTTTTGGGTCAAAATGAAAGCGCAACTTTTCTGAGTGAATATGAAGTATGGCACAATCACTGGAAAACTGTAAAGCAAAAACCAACCACTGCAATAGAAGCTATTGATAAGTGCGATGATCAGTTCTTCCCTTTGACAAAAAAGCTTCTCATCATTTTAGCCACACTCCCAGTGTCCACTGCGACTCCTGAAAGATGTTTTTCTACTCTAAAGAGGTTGAAAACTTACATCAGAAACAAAATGGGCGATGAAAGACTTACTGGTCTTGCTTTAATGAGTGTTCATCGTGACCTGGCGGTGCAACTCGATTCCGAAGAAATTATAAATAAGTTAGCAATAAGACGTAAAAGACTAAATTTAATACTGTAAATTAAAGTTGATGAAAAAAGATGATGTTTTTATTATACATAATTACAGAAAAAAATCTCTTACTGGCACTTAGAGCTATGCTTTTTTATAGCTTGAAATTACGGTCCACGGGCAAAACTAATTTACCTTTGTGCATTGTGGGACCCCCCCCCATGTGAAAGCTATAGCTACGTCCCTGAATTATTGTAAGATTTTGAAATTATCACTTTGATCCGCGCTGTTTCGTCCACCTAAGCGACTCAGTTGTTTTTATTCCCTATTTAATAGTTATTAATTACTTCATATTTGATTACTTTATCAGCACGTTCGCTAAATTATTTCACTGACTTAGTTGTTCTAATTAATTTTTGATTACTTAATTTGCAAGTAGAAATTTTCACCTAAGATGTTTTTAATAACAAGTTGCTCTAGTTCTATTTAATGGTTATCCCTAATTGATGATTATGTTCCCTAAATTCCTATTAAATCCCTACAACCCTACTTAGCTCTCTTTTATGTTGATCGTAGAGTCAACACACTGATTATCCGAAGGGAACCCCGTCAAAATAGCCCCCGTCAAAACAGCCCCGACAAAATAGCCCCGACAAAATAGCCCACACACAAAATAGCCCACGACAAAATAGCCCACACACAAAATAGCCCACGACAAAATAGCCCATACACAAAATAGCTCACGATATATTTTCTTCATATTGACATCTCTTAAAAAATGAATTAGGTGAATTACTTAAATTTCGGGCTTTTTGTGAGTATCAAGGTGGAAATCACCACAAACTATTAAATTTAAAATTGGTTTATACAAAATTTGTAAGATATCATTTAGTTTCTAGAATCTTCATAGTCGTATGTAAAACTCTAAACATTTTGTGAGAATTATCATTCCTGTTTTGAAAACGACCCCGAACCTATCGGAAAAGGGTTGCGAGAAAAAATGGTTAGTGTCATCGAAAAAAAATCCTGCTTTGGAGACATTAAAGAATGTTTCAAAAATTCATCAAGGCATAGATGAAAACTTAGAGGATGTAAGTTTATATGTTAATACAATAATATTATTTAAATTTGCTCCTTTCACTTCTGTTAATGTAGAACGATCACTTTCCAAATATAAAATGATTTTAACAGATAAGAGACAAAGTTTGTTAATGGAAAATGTACAAAAATTGTTCATATATGTTCGTTGAGTGTGGATAAATAAAAATGTATAAATGAAAGTTTTTATGCGAAATTACTGGTTATTTCTTTGTTTTTCTGAGTCAATTTGTTTTTGCCTAAATTAACATATTCGTTGGTAGTTTGGTCCTGTTTTAGGTTTTTTTTGCCTATTTATTTTGCCTTTTTCGAACTTTTATTTTGCCTTACTATCCGGGCTCTAATAATAACCTTGTCCAATCAATATGAAGGAACAGGACACCCAAAGGAACCAGTTAAATTCCCGGTAAATTTAAGGAAAGTGATTACGAGACCTCGTTAAATGTAATACGATATGGAAAGGAAAAACCTGTCGATTGAGGTCGTAATCGGGTGACCATTATTGCCGGATTTACCTTATTTAATAATATACAGTCTCACTTTTCTGTTAGTTTGGTTCGTAACTGTGGTGTTGGCATTATTTAACCCCTACTTAAGAGGGTACTGGTTGAATTCTTAGTATAATTTAAGGTATTTAAGCATAAGACTGTTAAACAGATTATTTAAAAATGGCAATAAATAGAGGCAAAGCGGTCTTCTGGAATTCAGTTTGCTATAACTTTTCGTCGTGTAGCTAGTACTCTGTGCCAGTCTCTCCTGTTAGAAATAAATTAATTCCAAAGCATGGAGAAATTAGTATCTCAAAAAGGAAAAGATCAGCTAATATTCGAGGGGTATCGGTATCGAAAAGCAAGGACAAACTGCGATGAAAGTGTTTCCTGGAGGTGTGTCGAGACCACTTGCAAAGGGCGCGTAAGACAGTTGGGTAACAACGTAAGGATCGTTACCGAACATAGTCATGCTCCGGACCCGGCAAAACATGAAGCAGTGAAACGTGTTTCCCAATTACGACTAAGGGCTAAAGGTAAGCAACAAGTCGATAATTTTAAGTTTGTATGCTATATAGGAAACGTTTTTTTTGCGTCGTTCATAGTCTATTTTGTTTGTAGTTGTTTGTAGTGAAAGAATTTTTTTTTGTAGTTTTCTCGTTTGGGAAAAATCGGAAAATAAAAAATGGCCCGCACCCCAAATGACAATTTTTCGAACCAAAATCACGTCATCCGTTCAAGAATTGTTTATAGTTGTAGTGGGTATTTTTTATTTTCCGATTTTTCCGAAATGGGAAAACTACAAACGAAAATTCTTTCAGTAGAAATAACTACAAACAAAATAGATTATGAACGACGGAAATTTTTTTTCAAAGTGGGGTTACAACTTCACACACGTATACATATTAGTTATGTATGTAATGTAATGTTATAGTGCCCAAACATGATTATTTTACAGGTGGCGTTGAAAAACCTAGGCAAATAATTCAACAGTGTACCAATAACTTACGTCTGGAGGCAGCTCCACACTTGCCATCCTACCTTGCAATGCAACGTGCAAGAAAAAAAACAACTGCCCAATTCAAACCCCATGACTGTGGCCGATATTGAGTTACCCGCAAATCTTCAAATAACATCGAGAAATCAAAACTTTCTCTTATGGGATTCTGGACCAGAAGACCCCCAAAGGATATTTATGTTTGGCACCGAAGAAAATTTAAATAATTTAGAAATTAATGTACACTGGCATGTCGATGGAACATTTAACATTGCTCCTGTACTCTTCTTTCAAGTGTTTACAATTCATGCTCTTATTGACAGAAAGGCCTTTCCGATGGTATACGTTCTATTACAAGACAAAACTGAAGCATCTTATATAAGAATATTTGAGAAACTTAAAGAATTACATCCGAACCTAATGCCTCAAAGCTGTTTATCAGACTATGAGAAGGCTATACAAAATGCTCTTTACCGTGTTTTTCCTGAAGTACGTGTAGTAGGGTGCTTGTTCCATTTATCTCAGTGCTTATGGCGAAAAATTCAAAGTCTGAATTTGACAGAAAATTATTTGTTGTTAGCTTTAAGTTTCGTACCCGTGCAAGGAGTTGTAGCAACGTTCGAGGAATTGATCGCAGTGTGTCCTGCTGAATTGGACTCAGTTGTGGACTATTGGGAAGATAACTATATAGGAAGGCAAAGACGAAATCGTCGAACGGAACCCAGATTCGCAATAGATGTTTGGAATGTTTTTGATCGAGTCAATAACGGACTTCCACGTACCAATAATTCTGTTGAAGGTTGGCATCGTGCCTTTCAACAAACACTGGACTGCCACCATCCATCAATCTACAAATTAATTGAACAATTTCAGAAGGAGCAAGATCACATGGAAATACTGTTGCGACGCCTAGAAGCAGGAGACAGACAACCGGAAGCTTCAAAAATAAAATATGTTCAGTTAAACAACCGATTAACAAATCTAATTGACAATTACAATGAAAGAAATATTATTCATTATCTTAGTGGAATTGCATATAATCTCAGTATGTAATTTTGAATTTTACAATTTTGCAATATTTTGCTGTATTCTTAGGATTTTTAGGGTGTCCGTGTAATATGACCTTTTTTTTAATAAATATAGAAATACAGTACGTAGTGTTTCATTATGCTACTGTAATGCGAGAAGTAAACAAAGCGACACATGTTTACTCCTTCAAAAGAATAACTACGACGCGTACAAGACAGGTGCATGAACATTTGCTGCGTAGGCTTCTAGAATGTAATAGAATGTTCTCGATCAGGGTTGGGGGTGTATATATAAGGGGGCTTGTGATCGAGGGAGTTAGTTAGAAGTAGACAAGCAGAAGTGAACGCGACATACGATCCCAAAGCGGAGCAGTACAAATAAATTATGTAGTGTCTAGTCTAGTGAACAAGTAGTTTAGTGTGTTAAATAAATTAGTGTTCAATTAATGTAAATAAATTATAAAATAAACGTTACATTGGTGTCAGAAGAGCGGATCATGAAGAAGTTACGCGAATTAAAAGTGGCCGAGTTAAAAAAAGAACTCGAGGAACGGGAATTGGAAACAGGAGGGAAGAAGACCGAACTCCAGGACCGACTCTCGGCATTTTTGAAAGAAAATGGCCAGGACCCGGAAGTTTTCGAGTTCGAAGACGACGACATAACGAAGCAGTTCGCCGCCCAGAAGGAAGATATCACTGCACAAATCGCCGCACAGAGGGAAGAAATCGCCACCCAGAGGGAAGAAATCGCCGCCCAGAGGGAAGATATTTCTACCCAAATCGCTGCCCAGAGGGAAGACATCACTGCTCAAATCGCCGCCCAGAGGGAAGACATCACTGCTCAAATAGCTGCCCAGAGGGAAGAAAGCGCCGCCCAGAGGGAAGACATCACTGCTCAAATCGCTGCCCAGAGGGAAGAAATCGCCGCCCAGAGGGAAGAAATCGCCGACCAGAGGGAAGACATCACTGCTCAAATCGCCGCCCAGAGGGAAGAAATCGCTGCCCAGAGGGAAGAAATCGCCGATCAGAGGGAAGACATCACTGCTCAAATCGCCGCCCAGAGGGAAGACATCACTGCTCAAATCGCCGGCCAGAGGGAAGACATAATTACTCATATTACTGCTCAGATAACAGACCAGATGGAGGCTCAGCGTAAGGAGATTGAAGAGAAGATCAAGCAGTTGGAAGAACGACTAGAACAAGTCAGTAGCGGCGAGGGGAAAGAAGACGAAATTAAACAGAAGACGAAGCAGTTGGAAGAACGACTAAGGCGAGTCAGTAGCGGCGAGACGAAGGAAGAAATAAAGGCGGTCGTTCAACAAAACTCGATATGCACTAATCGAGTGACGCCCCCAACGTTCGATGGAAAAATTCCGTGGGCCAGCTACAAGAAGCAGTTTGAGGCAGCAGCGGAGGCTAATGCTTGGTCCCCTCACGAGAAAGCTGTTTCCCTAACGGTAGCCTTACGTGGAGAGGCGTTGGAAGTTCTTCAGACGCTATCCACCGAGGAAGCCGGGAATTACACGGAGCTGCTGAGGCGACTGGAAATGCGGTTCGGCCAAACACATCTGGAGCAAGTCCATCAATCCCAGATGTCCAATCGCCGTCAGAGATCGAACGAGACCCTGCAGGAGTTCGAAGCGGACGTAGCCAGACTAGTGAGGTTGGCGTATCCCACGGCACCGGAACAGATAATGGAGTGCCTCGCAGTGCAGACGTTCGTGAGCGGGCTGCGGGACCAGGAACTGCAGAGGGCCCTGAGACTAGCTCGACCGAAAACATTAATGGACGCGCTCGCCATCGCACTAGAACATGAGGCAGCAATGGAAGCCTCCCGCATTCACGGTTGTGCTCGAGCTGTTACCGAGGAGGTAGGCACAGAAAAACTCGTGGAGAAGGCCGTCCAGCAGATCATGGAGTTGCTGTCAGCACAGAAGACGCGGCCCAAAACAGCGGTGCCGGCAAAGGCCCCGGAAAAACTAATGCGGGTCGATAAAAGGGAGGGGACGTCGACCCGTGGCAATAGGAACCCCCGGGCCAGTATAGCCTCGTTTTCCCACCAATTGGGGAGCGCGTACGTCGATGGCACTATCGACGGGAGATCCCACGCCATGCTTGTGGACACGGGAGCTACGAAGACGATCGTACGCTCGGAAGTTGTGAGGGACCGTAGGAAGATTAGGCCAAGTAGGTGGCAATTAAGAACTGCCACTGGGGAGAAGGCAGTAATACACGGTGAAGCGACGGTTAGCATGACGTTGGGACGAGTAAAGTTTGACCATCCTGTTCTCATAGCCGAAATTGAAGAAGACGTCATACTGGGAATGGACGTCATGAGGAATCATGGATTCCAGTTGGATTTCGGACACCGAGTGTTGAGGATCGGTCAAGAAGAATTACTGCTACACAATCGTGACAACTTTGTGTTAGACGTAATAATGGCAGAAGATGTGATTCTCCCGGAACGAAGCGAAACGATCACCTCTACCTGTCTGAGGGGTGTTGTGGAAGAGGGAATTCCAGCCGTGATTGAACCAGAAAACGATGACAATCGACTGGCTCGGGGGGTACTGGTAGGAAAGGCGCTCGTTACTCTCTCAAGGGAAGTGCCTGTGCGGCTACTTAACATCAATCAGTACCCGGTCACCATCAAGAAGGGTACGAAGCTGGGCACATGTATAGCCGCATCGGCCATCGTCAGGGGCGTTAGTGAGGAAGAAAGCTCCAGACACACTCCGCAGGACTTGAAACAAATTCTTTCCCAGACCAGTGCGTTTCTCTCGCCCACACAGAAACAAAAGGCCAACGAATTAATAAATAAGTACCAGGACATATTTACCACCGAGAATGGGAAGCTGGGAAAGACTAAGGTCGTGACACATAAAATTGACACGGGCGAGACACGGCCGATTCGACAAACAGCAAGACGACTACCCTTGGCCAAACGGGAGGAAGCCGAGCAAATCATCAGGGACCTAGAGCGGGACGGAGTCATCGAGCCGTCAAGCAGTCCATGGGCCTCGCCGGTAGTACTGGTGAAGAAAAAGGATGGGACTACTCGATTCTGTGTAGACTACCGGCAGGTGAACAGTGTCACCAAAAAGGACAGCTACCCGCTACCACGTATCGACGACACACTCGATACCCTTGCTGGATCCACGATATTTTCGACCTTGGATTTAAAAAGCGGCTATTGGCAAGTCGAAATGGACCCTGCCGACAAGGAAAAGACGGCATTTACCTTCGGAAACGGCCTGTGGCATTTTACAGTCATGCCATTCGGACTTTGTAATGCCCCGGCGACGTTTGAGAGGCTGATGGAGAGCATGCTAATGGGTCTGACGTGGAAAACGTGCCTAGTCTATTTGGACGATGTCATCGTGATGGGCAAGACCTTCGAAGGACATCTGAAAAACTTGGAGGACGTCTTCCAGAGACTGCGGGGTGCGGGGCTGAAACTGAACCCGAAGAAATGTCAACTCTTCAGAAGGAAGGTCTCGTACTTAGGGCACGTAGTGAGCAGAGAGGGCGTCGCCGTTGATCCGGACAAGACAAGTACGGTGAAGGAGTGGCCAATACCGGTAGATAAACACCAGTTGAGGAGTTTTCTGGGCCTCTGCACGTACTACCGACGATATGTCCGGATGTTCTCCGACGTCGCTAAGCCGTTGACAAGGCTCACGGAAGAAGGACGAAACTTCTGTTGGGATGAGGAATGCCAGTCTGCCTTCGACGAGCTGAAGAGGAAGTTGACCAGTGCCCCAGTGTTGAGTTTTCCTCTGCCAGAAGGACAATTCATCCTGGACACCGACGCGAGCAATGTGGGAATTGGAAGTGTTCTATCGCAGCGTCAGGAGGGACAAGAACGTGTCCTTGGATACTTCAGCAAGGTACTCTCCAAACCAGAAAGGAATTATTGCGTCACCCGACGTGAATTATTGGCCATCGTCAAGTCCATCGAGCACTTTCATAAATATTTGTGTGGAAGGAGGTTTTTGATCCGGACCGATCATGCTGCTCTTAAATGGCTCCTCCAGTTTAAGAATCCCGAAGGACAGATCGCTCGCTGGATCGAGAGGCTCCAGGAGTATGACTTTGTCATAGAACATCGGCCAGGACAGAGTCATGGAAACGCAGAAGCACTCTCGAGAAGACCATGCCCTGATGAGTGTCCTCATTGTCATAGAGCTGAGGAAAATTCCGACAAAGTCTACCGAACCACCGTGGTCGCCGAGGAATGGACACCATCCTCGTTACGACAAGAGCAAGAAAAAGACCCGGTTCTCAAAGAAATCCTGGTTTGGAAGGAGGGAGGAGAGCGTCCTGAGTGGCAAAAGGTATCACCTGGCTCGCCAAAACTCAAGAGCTATTGGGCACAGTGGGACTCGTTAGTGGTTGAGGATGGACTACTAAAACGCGTACTGGAGAGCCAAGACGGGACGGAGGAAAGACGGCAGTTGGTAATTCCCTCCAGTAAAATCCCGGAGGTCTTGCGGCACCTTCACGACGAGTCGTCTGGTGGACATTTAGGGATCAAGAAAACCCTGCAGAAAGTACGAGAGCGATTCTACTGGATCAATTGTTCAGACGACGTGAAGGACTGGTGCAAGAAATGTACTACATGTTTCGCAAGTAATGGGCCACAAAGACGACCGAAAGCTCCCATGAAACAATATAACGTCGGGAGCCCCTTCGAAAGGATCGCTATTGATATAGCAGGACCCTTCCCTGAGACCGAAAAGGGGAATAAATACATCCTGGTCGTAATGGACTATTTTACGAAGTGGGTAGAAGCGTACGCTCTCCCTAATCAGGAGGCAGAGACAGTGGCCGATGTGCTCGTGAAGGAGCTGATCTGCCGGTTTGGAGTACCCATGGAATTACACTCGGATCAAGGAAGAAACTTTGAGAGTGGCCTATTCCGGAGGATCTGTGAGAAGTTTGGGGTGCGAAAAACAAGAACCACGGCCCTTCATCCTCAGTCTGACGGCATGGTAGAACGGATGAATCGCACCCTCAACCGCTATCTAGCGAAAATGGTCTCGTCACATCAAAGAGACTGGGACGAACACGTGCCGTTCTTCCTGATGGCCTACCGCTCGGCCGTTCATGAGTCGACAGGACAAACTCCAGCCAAAGTCCTGTTCGGGCGAGAACTTAAACTGCCCTGTGATCTAATCTTTGGCGCTAGACCGGACGAGGACGTTTCGGGGGAAGATTACGTCTCCCGGATGCGGCAAAGGATGAACGAGATTCACGATCAAGTCCGGTACCAACTAAATATCGCCAGTGATCGCATCAAAGAGCGTTACGACATCAACGCTAAAGAGGGTGGCTACCAAATGGGAGATCGAGTTTGGCTGTACAACCCACAGAAGAAACGTGGTTTGTCCCCTAAGTTACAGACCAATTGGGAGGGTCCCTATGTTGTGAAGAAACGAATCAATGACGTGGTCTACCGGGTAAGCAAACTACCAAATGGCAAGCCGAGAGTGGTGCACTTCAATCGGTTGGCACCCTATGAGGGGTCGCACGATGAGGCGGAGGTTCCCCGAGTAAGAAACACATTGGCGCAGGAGAACGAACTTTCCTTCGAAGAATTTATGAGCGCCTACGGGGGTACCGGAAAAGCACGGTATGGGGTAACCTGTGAAAAACAACAGGATTTGTTCAGCGTACCTGAAGAATACTCGTTGGCCCATTGTGTGTCCGCCGACCTGGTAATGTCACGAGGTATCGCCACGGTTTTCAAGAAGAAGTACGGGCGCTTGGAACAACTCAGAGCGCAACTCCCGGACATTGGCAAGGTTCTGGAACTACGTGACAACGTAAGACACATCTTTTATCTGGTTACGAAGGAGATCGGGTCCCTTAAACCATGTTATCACGATGTATGGCGAACCTTGCATAGGCTACGAGACCGACTGCTGGAGCTCGACATCAGGAAGCTAGCTGTCCCCAAGTTAGGTGCTGGACGAGATCAGCTGGACTGGAGGGTTGTCCGGAATATGCTGGAAGTAGTGTTGAAGAATACCGGAGTGAAAGTTTTAGTCTGCTGTTTTGGGCCTGCACCATGTCGACTCGGGAAGACGGTCCCCTGTTATTTTGACGCCACGTCTCGCTGTAAGCGGGGGGCTAACTGCAGGTTCCTGCATGGGCCTACCAGGGATACGTTCCGAGACGAAACGTCTCTAAGGCGGGGGCAGTGTAATGCGAGAAGTAAACAAAGCGACACATGTTTACTCCTTCAAAAGAATAACTACGACGCGTACAAGACAGGTGCATGAACATTTGCTGCGTAGGCTTCTAGAATGTAATAGAATGTTCTCGATCAGGGTTGGGGGTGTATATATAAGGGGGCTTGTGATCGAGGGAGTTAGTTAGAAGTAGACAAGCAGAAGTGAACGCGACATACGATCCGAAAGCGGAGCAGTACAAATAAATTATGTAGTGTCTAGTCTAGTGAACAAGTAGTTTAGTGTGTTAAATAAATTAGTGTTCAATTAATGTAAGTAAATTATAAAATAAACGTTACACTACATTTTCGTAGGCTATTTTGTCGGGGCTATTTTGTCGTGGGCTATTTTGTGTGTGGGCTATTTTGTCGGGGCTGTTTTGTCGTGGGCTGTTTTGACGGGTCACGAATCCGAAGAAGTGTCTCCGAGAAGCGGTCTTCTACAGCTGTCAGAAAGAATTTTCTCACCCCCGCTGAATACTTCAGAACATCCACTGTTTATCCAATATCCAAATAGCTACCGTTGTTTTATTTCCGCCTGCCAATTATAGCTTCTATTTGGACGACGCAATTCTCGTCATCGATCATTTCACAATTTTTTTGTGCCCAATAGACGAGCACCTCTCTAATTAAAGAGAAGTGACCGTTGCTGTATGCGAACCCACTTTTAAGTCTTTCTGAATGCCACGGGTGCGAGCTGGCGGACGTCTCAATAATAATAATAATACTAATAAGCTTTATTTCCGAGCGAATTTACAAAGAACATCATGAAAAAGGTCAATACAAAAAAGAAAAACAGGATATCAAAATTAAGAAATACACACAATTACATACATTACAAAACAATACATACGAATACTAGGAATACATGACAAACAGTGAAAAAACATTAGTCACATAGACATCGTAAGAAACTCCTCAATGCTGTAGTAACATTTTTCAAGTAAGAATGATTTCAAATTCCTTTTAAAAATGGAATGAAAAAACATGTGACTGTAGACCAATCCTATATTTAAAATTAGGAACCCTACACTTGTTATTATTACGAGTAAAATAGTGATGACTATCATCATTTTTAATATTACATTTTGATTTTTAAAGGTCATAGTAGCTAGCTCGAGTATTGCAATGCCAGGTAAAGTGAGAATTCTTAACCTCCGGAATGCATCCTTACAGGAGGTACTCTGTGATAAACCAGCTATACACTTGCGCATGGTAGACTGACAGCAGTAGTTCAATGAAGATACAAATAGACGAAATCCAATATTTTTGTAATCGGCAAGCGTACGTTTTCAAAAAGCATTTTTGTATGTACTGATGAACGTATTGCATTTCGTTTTCTTCTTAGCTGCTTTGTTAATTGAGCCACATCTGAACACCGGTTTAAGTTATTACCACATGTGGGACACTTCCACGCGGACAACACCTCATGGCGGGAATAAAAGGTAATGAGCGCGTCGTGGTCTATGGCGATAACAGTGTAATAATTTCGGTAGTCAATTTCGCAACCGACGCACGCATTGGTAACTTGCGGCACCCCAGTTGTTGCTGGGGTTTGTTTTGCGGCACACTTGCGAAGTGGAGGGGGTTTGGTCGGATATTTTATCTCACGATTTCGACGTATTAAAGTGAGTAAAGGAACTGTTGAGCTTGCCTGGCGCTAACGACGGGAAGCGCTAAGGGTTGCATGATTTGTATAACGCGTCCAATGGGGATCGTCCGTTTGGGCGTTTGTCGATTAATCGTAATATTAAATGTATCTTAATGTGTGTTATTGTTTGCAATGGCCTTGTAGTGTAATATTGATGGACCAAACTGAAGCGTAAGAAGTTATGTTAAGTTCAAGTAGCTGCAATCAACAGGTGTCATAAGATTTGTATATGCAAGGTGTTTGCAACGTTGCCAACACTAACGGCGATATATCCTGGAAAAGGTATGTTTCGCAGGGAAGCACCTTCTACGTTTCATTTTGTTTGCTCTCATTATCAGTGGCACACGTATTGGACCGTAGGGATTGTTGTGCAAAATTTTTTTTCTTGTTTAACTGTGCTGCAATGTGTAATCACGATGAAGTGTCTCTTCAAAGCGTTGAGTGTTACATGCGGAGTAATGAGAGTGCTATTAGTCGATGCACGGATATTGTTGTTTTATACAAGTTATATACGACATTGCGATTGAGATGATTCGTGATGTAAATGCATTTTTCGTAAATGCGGAGATACGTGGACGACGACGATGGATATGATGTGTGATGTGATGAGAATAGTGGTGCGTTATCATTTTCCACGTTCTTGTGTTCTTTGATTCATTTATTATGTTCGATTTTATTAGCGCTCATCTATTACAAATTTGGCGTGCTGGTTTAGGAGCGTTACGGTCCTGATTTAGTCCTTATTAGTTTTCGTGTTGGGTTTCTTTAAATTCAATTATTAATAGAGCACTCCGACTTTCACAATGTTTACGTTAGCTCGAGGTATATGGAGATCCGTTCTGTTACCATGGGGGAGAATGTAGTGAAATGAAATAATGTTTAAACGTTTGATCTAGTATGGAAAAAAAAACGTTAACTTTATGATAAATTTTTGGCTCTGTTATTTTAGTTCGTCATTGCTTTCGTAATCAAATTGTTTTGCCTTTTTTCTTTGGCGAAGAGTTTGTGCAGGTGGAAAATCAGGTTCAATTTCTAACTCCTCTCTAGTTCTCTGGAGAATTTTATTGAATCCCTCATCATTTTTTAAGTTTGTGAAAAAAGTTTTAATTTTGTTTACGCAATCTAAACAAGCTTTTAGGCTTATATTCCGATTCTGCATTGATTTATTGAGAGAATTAATTTCAAATAATATGTTGTATGTTGTACCAAATCACTATAGAGCATAAAAATTTGTTGTTTTGAATTTTTGTTGCTAGCGATCCAGCTTGGTGTGAAACACTAAAATCTTTTGAAGATGAAGATGCTTCCATTACTTTAAACAGAGCATCATTGATTTGGCCAATTTGATATCTCAAGGGTTTTATAGAATCTATTCTACTAGACCATCAGCCAGACCAGACTAAATCAGAAAGTGGGTTTAAAGTTAAATCTGAAATGCACGTTTTTAAAACTGACCATCTTTTTGTGGACGCAGAAAAAACACATATTACTCTTGAACCATATCAAAGAATCCAGAAACCTCAAAAGAAATTTTAGCAGCATCATTAACAACTAAATTTAGTGAGAGTGCTGCACAAGGAACAAAAAATGTTCGCGGGTTTATATATTTAATATTTGCTTCCGTAAGCCAACATGTATTCCTCGCATATTTGAGGCATTATCATAGCCTTGGCCTCGCAAATCATCTTTCAAATTTCAAATTCAATTTTACTAACAAATCTGTCACATAGTTACATAATCCAGCACCAGTAGAATCAGTTATGGGACAAAACTCAATGAAATGTTCACGTATTTCAAATTTTTTTTTCGTAGATTCGTTCAATAAAACAAACCTGAAAATACAGTTAATTGTTCAGTATGACTCACATCTGGTGTACAGTCGAGAATAATAGAATAATATTTATGTTTCCTTAGAAGATCTAAAATAGTGTTTTTATTTTTAAACCGATTAAATTTATCAATTCATTTTGAATTTTGTCGCCTAAGTAGTTTCTTGTAACAATATCCCTGCTTTGATAATTATAGATAAAAGATACTTTTTTCCGTCTATCCATTTCGCCGCCCTTTGATTTGGCCGCCCGTGTTTTTTGCACACATTCGCCACATAGTCGGCGCGGGCCTGAGTACACCACTTTAACGAAATGAAAGAAGGCGTAGCAAACATTAGAGATATACTCGAAGCAACAGCACATCACGGGAGAAAACCTGGACTACCGGGAAGTTTATGATCTGTATATTCGGAGTAAATGATGAAATGTACATTATTTACTAAAGCCAAGTTCAAGTTCTGTTCTATTGACACTATAATAACTGAAATTTAACAAAAACAAGAAATATCGGGTGTTTTTTTAAATTTCACCTCATAGTAGGCTGTGGATAGTGTTTATGAATGCGCCTTACTAAAAAATGTCATTAACAAAAGTCAAATCGTTTCAAGCACTTCGAAGACTATTGTTCCGTGGGAGAGTTAACAGTTGTCAAGTTTGTTTTCACAGAGGTTCTCTCATTTAGATTTTTATATTCTTTAGTCTCACTCATCTGCGCCTAATTAATAGAGCCAAGCTGTCTTTTTCAAGACACTAGTAACTGATTGGAGCAGTTTCAATTTTTATTGACATTTTTTAGTAAGGCGCATTCACAAACACTATCCACAGCCTACTATGATGTGAAATTAAAAAAAAAAACACCCGATATAATGTGGATCTAAGTTAGGGTTAGTTCGATACTAAATTTGAAAATATTCGAAATATATACTTAAATCAAAATTAATATTATTAATGTATATTGAAATAACTCGTGATATAATTATATAAATGTTTGTAAATTAAATGAAGTGTGAACGAAAGTGGGAAGTGATCTCTATAGAGTGGACTGTATGGATCTCTCTCGTAGCTCGTCGGTGGCTGCGGAGATGAATCTTGTCTCCAGGTTGTAAGGCTGAAGACGGTCTCGTGGGTTGGAGATCAGGGCGTGACGTGACCTCTTGAAGTTCTTGAAACTGAAGTTCTAGTAGAGTGGAAAGAGGGCGTAACGTGCCCTCCGATGTGACCTGAGGGCGTAACGTGCAGATCCGGTGTTGAAGTTCTTGAAGGTTGGAGAGAGGGCGTAACGTGCTCTCCGATGTGGCCTGAGGGCGTAACGTGCAGGTCCGGGTTGAAGTTCTTGAAGATCTCTCAGGGCGTAACGTGAGAGTAGTCGTGTAGGGTGAGGTTAGGTCTCCCGACTGCAGTCTCACAGTCCGTTTTAAGTTGAAGGGTGAGTTTTAAATCAAGACCAACAACACACGTCGTTTTGAGCATACAAGTATACTGCTTTATTACCAAAAATTCACAAGCTTTCATACATCTTCAAATTAGATTGGTTAAATGGCAAATTAAGTTTTGTTATCTCTTCGGCGTCCTAGATTGTATTTTCCCTAACCTAGCTGTGTGCTTGACCTTATTGAAGCGCGTTTATTATCATATTACGAGACTTGTGTTATGTTTACGCGATTAATTATTGCAGGGACGTATATAAGGGGGGGGTTTAGGGGGTTTGAACCCCCCCCCTTTAGCCTACACAAAAATACTAATACTCGCCCAATATCTACCGTTTGTATCCCAGCCACAAAAAATACTAAATATTTAATAGTAGTAGTTAAGTCAGTAGGTGCACGTGCAGATCTGTGTGATCTGCGCTATCTATTTCTTGGGAGGAATGATACGAACATGATACGATTGAAACGAAACTAGGCACGGCTCACGCTTATGTACTACGCGCTACGCGCGAGAGTCGCGCGACGACGGACGGGGTCCGGGGACGGAACGGAACGGAATCAAGCCAGTCTGATTTGTTGCTTCGCTTTGTGCAGTCAGTATAGCTCTAAAAAAATGAAACGGACAAAACAGGTGTCTCTGTTGGGTTTCTTCTCTGAAAGAGAGAAACCAAAACCACTTGAACCTATCGCAGAAGACAAGACGCAATTCCATCATGAAGAAGTAGATGAAGCTGGCCCATCCACAAAAACTGACGAAGTGAAGAAAAGTAAGTCTGCCAGTATGACAAAGATTATTTGAATTTGAATCGTATTTGTTTAAATCTTTATTTATTTGCTATTTACGTTAACAATTAATAACTATAGAATTTATTTATTTTTTGTACGTTGAGTTCAAATGGATGCTTCCTGTTTGCTGTTGTATTGTTTAATTTCAGTTATTTTCTTTTACAGTCAGGATAGATTCGTCTTCGACTACGTCCATGGGTTATGGGTATGATATTGGGAGATATGTATGTCATCCTCCGAACAATGATGAGGAAAAGCTGAAAGCACTAAAAGAGCCTTGGACCCCATCGGATACATTTAAGTTTCCAGTCACTGGTAAAAGGAACCTTTCGTTTCAACGTCATTGGACTACCAAGTACTCATGGCTTGTATATTCAAACGTCATGCAGGGAGCACTTTGCCGAGTATGTGTTTTATTTGGGAAAACGCAAGGCGGTCGCGGTCGTCAAGAACTTGGAGCCTTTGTTAGTAAGCCATTTACTAACTGGAAAAAAGCATTAGAGAGTTTTGATCATCATGCAGAAACGAAATACCATAAATTCGGTGTCGAGCAGGCAGCAAATTTCGTAAAGATCGCGGAAGGCAAAGCACTTGATGTTATGGAATCCATCAACGTGGATAATAATAAAATTGCTGAAGAAAATAGGAGAAGATTAAAAGCTATTGTCGAAACAATTCTTTTGTGCGGAAGACAAGAAATGGCTCTAAGAGGAAGTCATGATTCTGGAGAAGTTGGAATAAACGAACCCGCACATAATGATGGTAATTTTCGAGCACTTCTTCGTTTTCGCGCACGATCTGGCGATGAAGCACTTAGGAATCATTTACTTTCACAAAACTTCAATAGTAGAGGCATGTATACTTCTCCAGTAATTCAGAACGAAGTGATTGAGCTATGCGGTAATGCTATTCGAGCGCAAGTACTTAAAAGGGCCAGAAAGGCAGGTTTTTTTACTGTACTGGCTGATGAAACACAAGATGTATCAAGGCGAGAACAATTAGCGTTATGTTTACGATACGTAGATTACTCATCTGGAAAATCGGTTATTCGGGAGGATTTTGTAGAATTTATCTACGTAGAAGATGTTTCAGCTCAAGCATTGGCAACATCTATTATAACCCATCTCTTATCCTATAATTTGGACATGGATAAATTTATTGGGCAAGGCTACGATGGCGCTGCAGTGATGAGCGGTCGGTTACGAGGTGTAAGAACAATAATCTCAGAGCAATACCCAAGAGCGCAATTTGTACACTGTGTGGCTCACGTTCTTAACTTAGTTTTAGCGCATTCATGTGAAATACCTATGATACGGAATTGTATCGGTATCATCAAAAATATAGTAAATTTTTTTCGACAATCTCCACTTCGGGACAACCTTTTAAAAAAAATTGCGGATCACATGGAGTCATCTGAATCTCATACTCATTCAACGCTCATCTCTCTTTGTGAGACGCGATGGACCGAAAAACATGTAGCTGTGGAAAGATTTGCAGAAATGGTTCCCCTAGTGCGCGCAACATTTGAGGTACTTCAAGACTCTGCTAGTAGGGATGTCGCCAGTCAAGCGTACCAGTTGAAGACCGCAATGGAAAATAGCCAGTTTATCGTGTCGTTAGTTATACTAAGAAAAGTTTTTTCATATACAGCAAACCTAAACAAAGCTATGCAGAAGGTTAATCTCGATTTGTCCAAGTTGTGCAGTTACACAAAAACGATAAAAACAACATTACAAAATATTCGGAACGAAAGTCAATTTACCATCCTTTTCGAACAAGCAAAACAGATGAGTTTAAGCGACATAGTTGTTCCACGAACGACTGGAAGGCAGACCCAGCGCAGCAATGTTCCAGGAGAAACTGCCGAAATATATTATCGTCGAAATGTGTATTACCCTTTTATTGAACATGTGATTGCAGAACTCGATGCCCGCTTTAAACCACATGAAGAAACAATCGAAGGCATTCAAATGCTTCTGCCTGAAAATACGAGTAATGACTCCAGAATAAAAGAAAGTCTTAAAACTATAGCAGTAACATTTTTGGGTCAAAATGAAAGCGCAACTTTTCTGAGTGAATATGAAGTATGGCACAATCACTGGAAAACTGTAAAGCAAAAACCAACCACTGCAATAGAAGCTATTGATAAGTGCGATGATCAGTTCTTCCCTTTGACAAAAAAGCTTCTCATCATTTTAGCCACACTCCCAGTGTCCACTGCGACTCCTGAAAGATGTTTTTCTACTCTAAAGAGGTTGAAAACTTACATCAGAAACAAAATGGGCGATGAAAGACTTACTGGTCTTGCTTTAATGAGTGTTCATCGTGACCTGGCGGTGCAACTCGATTCCGAAGAAATTATAAATAAGTTAGCAATAAGACGTAAAAGACTAAATTTAATACTGTAAATTAAAGTTGATGAAAAAAGATGATGTTTTTATTATACATAATTACAGAAAAAAATCTCTTACTGGCACTTAGAGCTATGCTTTTTTATAGCTTGAAATTACGGTCCACGGGCAAAACTAATTTACCTTTGTGCATTGTGGGACCCCCCCCCATGTGAAAGCTATAGCTACGTCCCTGAATTATTGTAAGATTTTGAAATTATCACTTTGATCCGCGCTGTTTCGTCCACCTAAGCGACTCAGTTGTTTTTATTCCCTATTTAATAGTTATTAATTACTTCATATTTGATTACTTTATCAGCACGTTCGCTAAATTATTTCACTGACTTAGTTGTTCTAATTAATTTTTGATTACTTAATTTGCAAGTAGAAATTTTCACCTAAGATGTTTTTAATAACAAGTTGCTCTAGTTCTATTTAATGGTTATCCCTAATTGATGATTATGTTCCCTAAATTCCTATTAAATCCCTACAACCCTACTTAGCTCTCTTTTATGTTGATCGTAGAGTCAACACACTGATTATCCGAAGGGAACCCCGTCAAAATAGCCCCCGTCAAAACAGCCCCGACAAAATAGCCCCGACAAAATAGCCCACACACAAAATAGCCCACGACAAAATAGCCCACACACAAAATAGCCCACGACAAAATAGCCCATACACAAAATAGCTCACGATATATTTTCTTCATATTGACATCTCTTAAAAAATGAATTAGGTGAATTACTTAAATTTCGGGCTTTTTGTGAGTATCAAGGTGGAAATCACCACAAACTATTAAATTTAAAATTGGTTTATACAAAATTTGTAAGATATCATTTAGTTTCTAGAATCTTCATAGTCGTATGTAAAACTCTAAACATTTTGTGAGAATTATCATTCCTGTTTTGAAAACGACCCCGAACCTATCGGAAAAGGGTTGCGAGAAAAAATGGTTAGTGTCATCGAAAAAAAATCCTGCTTTGGAGACATTAAAGAATGTTTCAAAAATTCATCAAGGCATAGATGAAAACTTAGAGGATGTAAGTTTATATGTTAATACAATAATATTATTTAAATTTGCTCCTTTCACTTCTGTTAATGTAGAACGATCACTTTCCAAATATAAAATGATTTTAACAGATAAGAGACAAAGTTTGTTAATGGAAAATGTACAAAAATTGTTCATATATGTTCGTTGAGTGTGGATAAATAAAAATGTATAAATGAAAGTTTTTATGCGAAATTACTGGTTATTTCTTTGTTTTTCTGAGTCAATTTGTTTTTGCCTAAATTAACATATTCGTTGGTAGTTTGGTCCTGTTTTAGGTTTTTTTTGCCTATTTATTTTGCCTTTTTCGAACTTTTATTTTGCCTTACTATCCGGGCTCTAATAATAACCTTGTCCAATCAATATGAAGGAACAGGACACCCAAAGGAACCAGTTAAATTCCCGGTAAATTTAAGGAAAGTGATTACGAGACCTCGTTAAATGTAATACGATATGGAAAGGAAAAACCTGTCGATTGAGGTCGTAATCGGGTGACCATTATTGCCGGATTTACCTTATTTAATAATATACAGTCTCACTTTTCTGTTAGTTTGGTTCGTAACTGTGGTGTTGGCATTATTTAACCCCTACTTAAGAGGGTACTGGTTGAATTCTTAGTATAATTTAAGGTATTTAAGCATAAGACTGTTAAACAGATTATTTAAAAATGGCAATAAATAGAGGCAAAGCGGTCTTCTGGAATTCAGTTTGCTATAACTTTTCGTCGTGTAGCTAGTACTCTGTGCCAGTCTCTCCTGTTAGAAATAAATTAATTCCAAAGCATGGAGAAATTAGTATCTCAAAAAGGAAAAGATCAGCTAATATTCGAGGGGTATCGGTATCGAAAAGCAAGGACAAACTGCGATGAAAGTGTTTCCTGGAGGTGTGTCGAGACCACTTGCAAAGGGCGCGTAAGACAGTTGGGTAACAACGTAAGGATCGTTACCGAACATAGTCATGCTCCGGACCCGGCAAAACATGAAGCAGTGAAACGTGTTTCCCAATTACGACTAAGGGCTAAAGGTAAGCAACAAGTCGATAATTTTAAGTTTGTATGCTATATAGGAAACGTTTTTTTTGCGTCGTTCATAGTCTATTTTGTTTGTAGTTGTTTGTAGTGAAAGAATTTTTTTTTGTAGTTTTCTCGTTTGGGAAAAATCGGAAAATAAAAAATGGCCCGCACCCCAAATGACAATTTTTCGAACCAAAATCACGTCATCCGTTCAAGAATTGTTTATAGTTGTAGTGGGTATTTTTTATTTTCCGATTTTTCCGAAATGGGAAAACTACAAACGAAAATTCTTTCAGTAGAAATAACTACAAACAAAATAGATTATGAACGACGGAAATTTTTTTTCAAAGTGGGGTTACAACTTCACACACGTATACATATTAGTTATGTATGTAATGTAATGTTATAGTGCCCAAACATGATTATTTTACAGGTGGCGTTGAAAAACCTAGGCAAATAATTCAACAGTGTACCAATAACTTACGTCTGGAGGCAGCTCCACACTTGCCATCCTACCTTGCAATGCAACGTGCAAGAAAAAAAACAACTGCCCAATTCAAACCCCATGACTGTGGCCGATATTGAGTTACCCGCAAATCTTCAAATAACATCGAGAAATCAAAACTTTCTCTTATGGGATTCTGGACCAGAAGACCCCCAAAGGATATTTATGTTTGGCACCGAAGAAAATTTAAATAATTTAGAAATTAATGTACACTGGCATGTCGATGGAACATTTAACATTGCTCCTGTACTCTTCTTTCAAGTGTTTACAATTCATGCTCTTATTGACAGAAAGGCCTTTCCGATGGTATACGTTCTATTACAAGACAAAACTGAAGCATCTTATATAAGAATATTTGAGAAACTTAAAGAATTACATCCGAACCTAATGCCTCAAAGCTGTTTATCAGACTATGAGAAGGCTATACAAAATGCTCTTTACCGTGTTTTTCCTGAAGTACGTGTAGTAGGGTGCTTGTTCCATTTATCTCAGTGCTTATGGCGAAAAATTCAAAGTCTGAATTTGACAGAAAATTATTTGTTGTTAGCTTTAAGTTTCGTACCCGTGCAAGGAGTTGTAGCAACGTTCGAGGAATTGATCGCAGTGTGTCCTGCTGAATTGGACTCAGTTGTGGACTATTGGGAAGATAACTATATAGGAAGGCAAAGACGAAATCGTCGAACGGAACCCAGATTCGCAATAGATGTTTGGAATGTTTTTGATCGAGTCAATAACGGACTTCCACGTACCAATAATTCTGTTGAAGGTTGGCATCGTGCCTTTCAACAAACACTGGACTGCCACCATCCATCAATCTACAAATTAATTGAACAATTTCAGAAGGAGCAAGATCACATGGAAATACTGTTGCGACGCCTAGAAGCAGGAGACAGACAACCGGAAGCTTCAAAAATAAAATATGTTCAGTTAAACAACCGATTAACAAATCTAATTGACAATTACAATGAAAGAAATATTATTCATTATCTTAGTGGAATTGCATATAATCTCAGTATGTAATTTTGAATTTTACAATTTTGCAATATTTTGCTGTATTCTTAGGATTTTTAGGGTGTCCGTGTAATATGACCTTTTTTTTAATAAATATAGAAATACAGTACGTAGTGTTTCATTATGCTACTGTAATGCGAGAAGTAAACAAAGCGACACATGTTTACTCCTTCAAAAGAATAACTACGACGCGTACAAGACAGGTGCATGAACATTTGCTGCGTAGGCTTCTAGAATGTAATAGAATGTTCTCGATCAGGGTTGGGGGTGTATATATAAGGGGGCTTGTGATCGAGGGAGTTAGTTAGAAGTAGACAAGCAGAAGTGAACGCGACATACGATCCCAAAGCGGAGCAGTACAAATAAATTATGTAGTGTCTAGTCTAGTGAACAAGTAGTTTAGTGTGTTAAATAAATTAGTGTTCAATTAATGTAAATAAATTATAAAATAAACGTTACATTGGTGTCAGAAGAGCGGATCATGAAGAAGTTACGCGAATTAAAAGTGGCCGAGTTAAAAAAAGAACTCGAGGAACGGGAATTGGAAACAGGAGGGAAGAAGACCGAACTCCAGGACCGACTCTCGGCATTTTTGAAAGAAAATGGCCAGGACCCGGAAGTTTTCGAGTTCGAAGACGACGACATAACGAAGCAGTTCGCCGCCCAGAAGGAAGATATCACTGCACAAATCGCCGCACAGAGGGAAGAAATCGCCACCCAGAGGGAAGAAATCGCCGCCCAGAGGGAAGATATTTCTACCCAAATCGCTGCCCAGAGGGAAGACATCACTGCTCAAATCGCCGCCCAGAGGGAAGACATCACTGCTCAAATAGCTGCCCAGAGGGAAGAAAGCGCCGCCCAGAGGGAAGACATCACTGCTCAAATCGCTGCCCAGAGGGAAGAAATCGCCGCCCAGAGGGAAGAAATCGCCGACCAGAGGGAAGACATCACTGCTCAAATCGCCGCCCAGAGGGAAGAAATCGCTGCCCAGAGGGAAGAAATCGCCGATCAGAGGGAAGACATCACTGCTCAAATCGCCGCCCAGAGGGAAGACATCACTGCTCAAATCGCCGGCCAGAGGGAAGACATAATTACTCATATTACTGCTCAGATAACAGACCAGATGGAGGCTCAGCGTAAGGAGATTGAAGAGAAGATCAAGCAGTTGGAAGAACGACTAGAACAAGTCAGTAGCGGCGAGGGGAAAGAAGACGAAATTAAACAGAAGACGAAGCAGTTGGAAGAACGACTAAGGCGAGTCAGTAGCGGCGAGACGAAGGAAGAAATAAAGGCGGTCGTTCAACAAAACTCGATATGCACTAATCGAGTGACGCCCCCAACGTTCGATGGAAAAATTCCGTGGGCCAGCTACAAGAAGCAGTTTGAGGCAGCAGCGGAGGCTAATGCTTGGTCCCCTCACGAGAAAGCTGTTTCCCTAACGGTAGCCTTACGTGGAGAGGCGTTGGAAGTTCTTCAGACGCTATCCACCGAGGAAGCCGGGAATTACACGGAGCTGCTGAGGCGACTGGAAATGCGGTTCGGCCAAACACATCTGGAGCAAGTCCATCAATCCCAGATGTCCAATCGCCGTCAGAGATCGAACGAGACCCTGCAGGAGTTCGAAGCGGACGTAGCCAGACTAGTGAGGTTGGCGTATCCCACGGCACCGGAACAGATAATGGAGTGCCTCGCAGTGCAGACGTTCGTGAGCGGGCTGCGGGACCAGGAACTGCAGAGGGCCCTGAGACTAGCTCGACCGAAAACATTAATGGACGCGCTCGCCATCGCACTAGAACATGAGGCAGCAATGGAAGCCTCCCGCATTCACGGTTGTGCTCGAGCTGTTACCGAGGAGGTAGGCACAGAAAAACTCGTGGAGAAGGCCGTCCAGCAGATCATGGAGTTGCTGTCAGCACAGAAGACGCGGCCCAAAACAGCGGTGCCGGCAAAGGCCCCGGAAAAACTAATGCGGGTCGATAAAAGGGAGGGGACGTCGACCCGTGGCAATAGGAACCCCCGGGCCAGTATAGCCTCGTTTTCCCACCAATTGGGGAGCGCGTACGTCGATGGCACTATCGACGGGAGATCCCACGCCATGCTTGTGGACACGGGAGCTACGAAGACGATCGTACGCTCGGAAGTTGTGAGGGACCGTAGGAAGATTAGGCCAAGTAGGTGGCAATTAAGAACTGCCACTGGGGAGAAGGCAGTAATACACGGTGAAGCGACGGTTAGCATGACGTTGGGACGAGTAAAGTTTGACCATCCTGTTCTCATAGCCGAAATTGAAGAAGACGTCATACTGGGAATGGACGTCATGAGGAATCATGGATTCCAGTTGGATTTCGGACACCGAGTGTTGAGGATCGGTCAAGAAGAATTACTGCTACACAATCGTGACAACTTTGTGTTAGACGTAATAATGGCAGAAGATGTGATTCTCCCGGAACGAAGCGAAACGATCACCTCTACCTGTCTGAGGGGTGTTGTGGAAGAGGGAATTCCAGCCGTGATTGAACCAGAAAACGATGACAATCGACTGGCTCGGGGGGTACTGGTAGGAAAGGCGCTCGTTACTCTCTCAAGGGAAGTGCCTGTGCGGCTACTTAACATCAATCAGTACCCGGTCACCATCAAGAAGGGTACGAAGCTGGGCACATGTATAGCCGCATCGGCCATCGTCAGGGGCGTTAGTGAGGAAGAAAGCTCCAGACACACTCCGCAGGACTTGAAACAAATTCTTTCCCAGACCAGTGCGTTTCTCTCGCCCACACAGAAACAAAAGGCCAACGAATTAATAAATAAGTACCAGGACATATTTACCACCGAGAATGGGAAGCTGGGAAAGACTAAGGTCGTGACACATAAAATTGACACGGGCGAGACACGGCCGATTCGACAAACAGCAAGACGACTACCCTTGGCCAAACGGGAGGAAGCCGAGCAAATCATCAGGGACCTAGAGCGGGACGGAGTCATCGAGCCGTCAAGCAGTCCATGGGCCTCGCCGGTAGTACTGGTGAAGAAAAAGGATGGGACTACTCGATTCTGTGTAGACTACCGGCAGGTGAACAGTGTCACCAAAAAGGACAGCTACCCGCTACCACGTATCGACGACACACTCGATACCCTTGCTGGATCCACGATATTTTCGACCTTGGATTTAAAAAGCGGCTATTGGCAAGTCGAAATGGACCCTGCCGACAAGGAAAAGACGGCATTTACCTTCGGAAACGGCCTGTGGCATTTTACAGTCATGCCATTCGGACTTTGTAATGCCCCGGCGACGTTTGAGAGGCTGATGGAGAGCATGCTAATGGGTCTGACGTGGAAAACGTGCCTAGTCTATTTGGACGATGTCATCGTGATGGGCAAGACCTTCGAAGGACATCTGAAAAACTTGGAGGACGTCTTCCAGAGACTGCGGGGTGCGGGGCTGAAACTGAACCCGAAGAAATGTCAACTCTTCAGAAGGAAGGTCTCGTACTTAGGGCACGTAGTGAGCAGAGAGGGCGTCGCCGTTGATCCGGACAAGACAAGTACGGTGAAGGAGTGGCCAATACCGGTAGATAAACACCAGTTGAGGAGTTTTCTGGGCCTCTGCACGTACTACCGACGATATGTCCGGATGTTCTCCGACGTCGCTAAGCCGTTGACAAGGCTCACGGAAGAAGGACGAAACTTCTGTTGGGATGAGGAATGCCAGTCTGCCTTCGACGAGCTGAAGAGGAAGTTGACCAGTGCCCCAGTGTTGAGTTTTCCTCTGCCAGAAGGACAATTCATCCTGGACACCGACGCGAGCAATGTGGGAATTGGAAGTGTTCTATCGCAGCGTCAGGAGGGACAAGAACGTGTCCTTGGATACTTCAGCAAGGTACTCTCCAAACCAGAAAGGAATTATTGCGTCACCCGACGTGAATTATTGGCCATCGTCAAGTCCATCGAGCACTTTCATAAATATTTGTGTGGAAGGAGGTTTTTGATCCGGACCGATCATGCTGCTCTTAAATGGCTCCTCCAGTTTAAGAATCCCGAAGGACAGATCGCTCGCTGGATCGAGAGGCTCCAGGAGTATGACTTTGTCATAGAACATCGGCCAGGACAGAGTCATGGAAACGCAGAAGCACTCTCGAGAAGACCATGCCCTGATGAGTGTCCTCATTGTCATAGAGCTGAGGAAAATTCCGACAAAGTCTACCGAACCACCGTGGTCGCCGAGGAATGGACACCATCCTCGTTACGACAAGAGCAAGAAAAAGACCCGGTTCTCAAAGAAATCCTGGTTTGGAAGGAGGGAGGAGAGCGTCCTGAGTGGCAAAAGGTATCACCTGGCTCGCCAAAACTCAAGAGCTATTGGGCACAGTGGGACTCGTTAGTGGTTGAGGATGGACTACTAAAACGCGTACTGGAGAGCCAAGACGGGACGGAGGAAAGACGGCAGTTGGTAATTCCCTCCAGTAAAATCCCGGAGGTCTTGCGGCACCTTCACGACGAGTCGTCTGGTGGACATTTAGGGATCAAGAAAACCCTGCAGAAAGTACGAGAGCGATTCTACTGGATCAATTGTTCAGACGACGTGAAGGACTGGTGCAAGAAATGTACTACATGTTTCGCAAGTAATGGGCCACAAAGACGACCGAAAGCTCCCATGAAACAATATAACGTCGGGAGCCCCTTCGAAAGGATCGCTATTGATATAGCAGGACCCTTCCCTGAGACCGAAAAGGGGAATAAATACATCCTGGTCGTAATGGACTATTTTACGAAGTGGGTAGAAGCGTACGCTCTCCCTAATCAGGAGGCAGAGACAGTGGCCGATGTGCTCGTGAAGGAGCTGATCTGCCGGTTTGGAGTACCCATGGAATTACACTCGGATCAAGGAAGAAACTTTGAGAGTGGCCTATTCCGGAGGATCTGTGAGAAGTTTGGGGTGCGAAAAACAAGAACCACGGCCCTTCATCCTCAGTCTGACGGCATGGTAGAACGGATGAATCGCACCCTCAACCGCTATCTAGCGAAAATGGTCTCGTCACATCAAAGAGACTGGGACGAACACGTGCCGTTCTTCCTGATGGCCTACCGCTCGGCCGTTCATGAGTCGACAGGACAAACTCCAGCCAAAGTCCTGTTCGGGCGAGAACTTAAACTGCCCTGTGATCTAATCTTTGGCGCTAGACCGGACGAGGACGTTTCGGGGGAAGATTACGTCTCCCGGATGCGGCAAAGGATGAACGAGATTCACGATCAAGTCCGGTACCAACTAAATATCGCCAGTGATCGCATCAAAGAGCGTTACGACATCAACGCTAAAGAGGGTGGCTACCAAATGGGAGATCGAGTTTGGCTGTACAACCCACAGAAGAAACGTGGTTTGTCCCCTAAGTTACAGACCAATTGGGAGGGTCCCTATGTTGTGAAGAAACGAATCAATGACGTGGTCTACCGGGTAAGCAAACTACCAAATGGCAAGCCGAGAGTGGTGCACTTCAATCGGTTGGCACCCTATGAGGGGTCGCACGATGAGGCGGAGGTTCCCCGAGTAAGAAACACATTGGCGCAGGAGAACGAACTTTCCTTCGAAGAATTTATGAGCGCCTACGGGGGTACCGGAAAAGCACGGTATGGGGTAACCTGTGAAAAACAACAGGATTTGTTCAGCGTACCTGAAGAATACTCGTTGGCCCATTGTGTGTCCGCCGACCTGGTAATGTCACGAGGTATCGCCACGGTTTTCAAGAAGAAGTACGGGCGCTTGGAACAACTCAGAGCGCAACTCCCGGAAATTGGCAAGGTTCTGGAACTACGTGACAACGTAAGACACATCTTTTATCTGGTTACGAAGGAGATCGGGTCCCTTAAACCATGTTATCACGATGTATGGCGAACCTTGCATAGGCTACGAGACCGACTGCTGGAGCTCGACATCAGGAAGCTAGCTGTCCCCAAGTTAGGTGCTGGACGAGATCAGCTGGACTGGAGGGTTGTCCGGAATATGCTGGAAGTAGTGTTGAAGAATACCGGAGTGAAAGTTTTAGTCTGCTGTTTTGGGCCTGCACCATGTCGACTCGGGAAGACGGTCCCCTGTTATTTTGACGCCACGTCTCGCTGTAAGCGGGGGGCTAACTGCAGGTTCCTGCATGGGCCTACCAGGGATACGTTCCGAGACGAAACGTCTCTAAGGCGGGGGCAGTGTAATGCGAGAAGTAAACAAAGCGACACATGTTTACTCCTTCAAAAGAATAACTACGACGCGTACAAGACAGGTGCATGAACATTTGCTGCGTAGGCTTCTAGAATGTAATAGAATGTTCTCGATCAGGGTTGGGGGTGTATATATAAGGGGGCTTGTGATCGAGGGAGTTAGTTAGAAGTAGACAAGCAGAAGTGAACGCGACATACGATCCGAAAGCGGAGCAGTACAAATAAATTATGTAGTGTCTAGTCTAGTGAACAAGTAGTTTAGTGTGTTAAATAAATTAGTGTTCAATTAATGTAAGTAAATTATAAAATAAACGTTACACTACATTTTCGTAGGCTATTTTGTCGGGGCTATTTTGTCGTGGGCTATTTTGTGTGTGGGCTATTTTGTCGGGGCTGTTTTGTCGTGGGCTGTTTTGACGGGTCACGAATCCGAAGAAGTGTCTCCGAGAAGCGGTCTTCTACAGCTGTCAGAAAGAATTTTCTCACCCCCGCTGAATACTTCAGAACATCCACTGTTTATCCAATATCCAAATAGCTACCGTTGTTTTATTTCCGCCTGCCAATTATAGCTTCTATTTGGACGACGCAATTCTCGTCATCGATCATTTCACAATTTTTTTGTGCCCAATAGACGAGCACCTCTCTAATTAAAGAGAAGTGACCGTTGCTGTATGCGAACCCACTTTTAAGTCTTTCTGAATGCCACGGGTGCGAGCTGGCGGACGTCTCAATAATAATAATAATACTAATAAGCTTTATTTCCGAGCGAATTTACAAAGAACATCATGAAAAAGGTCAATACAAAAAAGAAAAACAGGATATCAAAATTAAGAAATACACACAATTACATACATTACAAAACAATACATACGAATACTAGGAATACATGACAAACAGTGAAAAAACATTAGTCACATAGACATCGTAAGAAACTCCTCAATGCTGTAGTAACATTTTTCAAGTAAGAATGATTTCAAATTCCTTTTAAAAATGGAATGAAAAAACATGTGACTGTAGACCAATCCTATATTTAAAATTAGGAACCCTACACTTGTTATTATTACGAGTAAAATAGTGATGACTATCATCATTTTTAATATTACATTTTGATTTTTAAAGGTCATAGTAGCTAGCTCGAGTATTGCAATGCCAGGTAAAGTGAGAATTCTTAACCTCCGGAATGCATCCTTACAGGAGGTACTCTGTGATAAACCAGCTATACACTTGCGCATGGTAGACTGACAGCAGTAGTTCAATGAAGATACAAATAGACGAAATCCAATATTTTTGTAATCGGCAAGCGTACGTTTTCAAAAAGCATTTTTGTATGTACTGATGAACGTATTGCATTTCGTTTTCTTCTTAGCTGCTTTGTTAATTGAGCCACATCTGAACACCGGTTTAAGTTATTACCACATGTGGGACACTTCCACGCGGACAACACCTCATGGCGGGAATAAAAGGTAATGAGCGCGTCGTGGTCTATGGCGATAACAGTGTAATAATTTCGGTAGTCAATTTCGCAACCGACGCACGCATTGGTAACTTGCGGCACCCCAGTTGTTGCTGGGGTTTGTTTTGCGGCACACTTGCGAAGTGGAGGGGGTTTGGTCGGATATTTTATCTCACGATTTCGACGTATTAAAGTGAGTAATGGAACTGTTGAGCTTGCCTGGCGCTAACGACGGGAAGCGCTAAGGGTTGCATGATTTGTATAACGCGTCCAATGGGGATCGTCCGTTTGGGCGTTTGTCGATTAATCGTAATATTAAATGTATCTTAATGTGTGTTATTGTTTGCAATGGCCTTGTAGTGTAATATTGATGGACCAAACTGAAGCGTAAGAAGTTATGTTAAGTTCAAGTAGCTGCAATCAACAGGTGTCATAAGATTTGTATATGCAAGGTGTTTGCAACGTTGCCAACACTAACGGCGATATATCCTGGAAAAGGTATGTTTCGCAGGGAAGCACCTTCTACGTTTCATTTTGTTTGCTCTCATTATCAGTGGCACACGTATTGGACCGTAGGGATTGTTGTGCAAAATTTTTTTTCTTGTTTAACTGTGCTGCAATGTGTAATCACGATGAAGTGTCTCTTCAAAGCGTTGAGTGTTACATGCGGAGTAATGAGAGTGCTATTAGTCGATGCACGGATATTGTTGTTTTATACAAGTTATATACGACATTGCGATTGAGATGATTCGTGATGTAAATGCATTTTTCGTAAATGCGGAGATACGTGGACGACGACGATGGATATGATGTGTGATGTGATGAGAATAGTGGTGCGTTATCATTTTCCACGTTCTTGTGTTCTTTGATTCATTTATTATGTTCGATTTTATTAGCGCTCATCTATTACAAATTTGGCGTGCTGGTTTAGGAGCGTTACGGTCCTGATTTAGTCCTTATTAGTTTTCGTGTTGGGTTTCTTTAAATTCAATTATTAATAGAGCACTCCGACTTTCACAATGTTTACGTTAGCTCGAGGTATATGGAGATCCGTTCTGTTACCATGGGGGAGAATGTAGTGAAATGAAATAATGGATATCGAAGTAGTTAAGGCGACTTCAAGTCTGGCCTGAAATAGCGTCGAACGGGTTACACGTAGGAGTCTGAGAATTTGATAGGCTGAAGTGGCATGAGTTATCTTATGAATGTGGAAATTTGAACTTGATTCCCCGAACGGTTCGACTGTAATTTTAGAGTAAGTAAGTTGTTGCACTTTTAGATCGTTTCTTATCGCGCGTTAAGTCAACAGAGTCGGCATTATATTTTCTAAGAATTTATCGAACGAAACCCGCACGAAGTACGTGTTACTTTCTTGAGAGTAAGGTTACGCGAAGGAATAGTTTCCTCATTGGTGGGTAGAGTTAAGGTGAGAATTCGGACTAGAGACATGATTGGTCAAAACTTAAAATCGAGGGCGGAGTAGGGTGCAGTCGAGCCGAGCGTAAGAAAGTGATAGGATTCTGATCAAAGACTCGGGCGAAGTAAAATTCGGAAAATAAGTTGGAAAATTTGACACACTTTTGCTTGGATGAAGATTTTTCTACCATTTCTGCTCCGATAACCGCGTTACTACATTATCGGAAAAAGGGTCAGTCAATCTCCTCCTGGAACTCAGAAGCCGATAAGGTCTTTATTAAAATCGACCCGTTTTGGAGTCGTCCGATTTCACTTTGCCTTTCTTTATCCAAACCGATGCTTCGGCGGCAGGCCTTGGTGTTGTCCTCTTCCAGAAGTTGGATGGTGAAGAACACCCGATTGTGTTTGCGAGTCGTTCTTTGACTACGGCGGAACGTAACTATTCGGCTACCCGAACGGGAACTTTTGAGAATTATTTTTGGTATTGAAAAATTTAGGGGTTATGTCAAGGGAACGCAGTTTACCGTTATTACTGATTGTGTCTCCCTGAAGTGCTTAGATAATGTAAGGGAACCTTCCGGTCGTTTGTCTCGTTGGAGCCTGCGCTTATCCCAGTTCAATTTTAATGTTCTACACCGTCCCGGGACTCAAAATGTGGTACCCGATGCCTTGTCACCTGATGTGGGAGTGATAACTTTTTCAGAATGGGTTGTCGATGATTGGTATATAAGTATGATGAGTAAGGTCCGTGATCAGCCAGACGACTATTCCGATTTTCGTGTTGAACAGGATAGTTTTCTTTATTTTTTTTTTATTTTTCCGACTTAAGGCCTATGAGGCCACGCACTACCTCGGAAGCGGGCAATGAACACCGCCCCGGGTATTCACCGGGGGGAGGCAGAACCCTGCCGGCCCCCCTCGGCTTGGACGGGGGAATGGTCCTAGTCGAAAATGTACAATCAAGATTATGATGACGAGCCACTGGACCGGATGGGGTCATCCCGAGAGGAACATGTCTCCGCCCGGCCCGGTAAGTATGCAGGGAAGTGGCCCAAAAATCCGATGTTATTGAACAACTATGTGCACACACCCTACATCCGCCATCCCGGGCAGTAGCGGACGTATGACCGGGCAGGTCGGTGCATTGCCCGGGGGCCCAGGCCCCGGACTGAGCACTGAGCCTGGATTTTAGCCTTTCAATTTTATTATGGCGCACTTGCAGGTGCCCCGGATTAGGTTTTGCCCTGGGGCCTCCTGCTTGCTAGATCCGCTACTGATCCCGGGATTACCCGGAATGGGGGTTCGGGTGTGCGTGGCGAACTAAGCTAAGCTAAGCCTAAGTGACCTGCCAGAAGATTCTACACTATGAAACAAGCTGACGAACCGAGCTGAGCTATGAGTTGGTGAAGTAGTTGGGATCTTACTTTCCCTTGTGACGAGTCCCGGAATTCTTCCCGGCGTTTGCGAGAGTGAAGTCTGTCAGCTTCGCCAGTGCAGCCAGTCAGGGACCTGTGCACCGAAACAGTCTCCACCGTGTGAACGTGTAAAACCTCGTCAAACCACCAGAGTCCTCCGCGGGATGCGTTCCTTTCCCAACTTCGTTTTCATAAGTGCAGTGATGACGCTGCAGCCCACCTGCCAGATTTTCCCATCTTCCATCATAGCCTTCAACTGCTTCCGGTATCTAGTGTGAGCCTATTAGCATCTAAAGATCGTATGCTCAGGAGTGTCAGGCGCCCACATTTTCAGTTGTTATCCGGCGTCTTCCCGATCCTGTAAGTATATGTCGGGAAGGCTCCGTGCCACGAGAGGTATTGCGCCATACAATGGTCGCACGTTTGGTGCCTACAGTTGATCCAGACTTCGATATTTGGAATCAGCCTGCGCGTCCATGAGGCCGTAGTCGTATCCTCCGCCCATTGCCTCTGCCGGCGGCTCAACGTTCTTCTTCTCGCCATTCTCCTGACTCCTGGCAATTTCCCAATTCGCCAATCCCCCCCCCCCTTACGTTGAAGAGGAATTTACGTTCTTTTGCAAGAAGGTAGATGTGAGGAGTCCTCGAGATGACCTGTAATGCCGCTGTCCATGTTGTCCTGTAGGCGCTTACCACTCGGAGCCCGGCCCTCCTCTGGATGCTCTCCATTTTCGTACGGTACTTCAGTGTGTCCATGATCGCACACCAAATTGGGGCTTCATATAGAAGCGTCGAAAGGATTACTTAAGTGATGACCGCCCTCTTTTTCCCTGATGGGCCCCCCTACGTTCGGTATTGTCTTTGACAGCGCCGCCTGCCTTCTGTCTGCCGCTTCAACGGACCCAAGGATGTGGTCGTTGAAGCGGGGCCTTCTGTAATCCGGAGCCCCAGGAACTTCAGTGAAGTGCTAGTCCTCACTTCGCACTTCCCCAGTTGTAATTTAAACCGCCTCCTACTCCTTGGGCCTTTGGGGATCAAGACCTCTGTCTTGTTCTTTGCAATGTCTAGTCTGTGTCCCACACAGCGGTATGTCTCTCCAAGGGAGGCCTGAACCGCGTCTACGTTTTCTCCCTCTGCAGTAACGGTGAGATCATCCGCGTATGCGGAAATCCGTGCTCCCGCAGGGTATCCGAGCGAAGCGTATTTTCCACAACGTGGGTCCCAGGAGGGATCACTGCGGAACTCCCGTGTTCGTGATGTGTGAGCTTGTTGCCGTAATTTGGATTTTCCTGTCTTGCAGGTGTATTCCACAACTCCCGTTAGGTGTGGGGAGGCTCCCCGTCCCTTCATGGCCTTCAGTATGTGGGGCTAGGAAGCGGAGTTAAACGCGTTTTTGATATCAATCGTGACCATGACTTGTTATTATTATTTATTAGTATTACCCCATAGATTGTCTTTAGGGCTCCCGGCGTTAACCCGTCAGGGCCTGGGGCCGAAAGCTTCCTCATCCTCTTGATTGCCAACCCAGCAAAGAAATACATTCAATTAACGCTGAGAAAACGTTAGTGTTTACGTTGAAATTATGTTAAGTTAAGTCTTCGTTAAAATAACGTTAATTAATAAGGTTAGATAACGTAAATTAATTGCGTCGGATAACGTATATGTAGCGTTTTTATAAAATGTAATACGTTTATATACATTATACAATGATTTATTTATAAGAAAACTAATTTCACTTTCAAAATTGTTTATTTGCCCTCTTTAAGTTAACAATGGCAGATTAATGTAACGAAAAACTTATCCAAGAAATTTCATAAGTACTAATTATATAGCCATATATAAACAACAGTGATGGTTATATTTATATAACCATAAAAACGCAGTTCTAGGGTGTAGAAACTGAAGTAATGGAAAACAAATTCTGAAACTTGGTTCCAAGTCATTGGGAAACAGTCAGGTCAGGTGTGCGACTTACCTGGTTCCCGTTGTTACTCAGTGGCGCTTCGATCGTGTTTGGTTTTCCATGATCCTTCCCCTCTTGTTTTATTGTAGGTTGCTCCCAGGGAGCTCCACCCTCTAGGTGGCGTCTGGGAGTCAGTACCATCCTCTCTAGCCGTATCGCCAGCTGGCGCCTGGGTGTCGGTTCAGTTCTCTCCAGTCTCACCACCAGCTGGCGCCTGGGTGTAGGATCCATCCTCCCTAGCCGTATCGCCAGCTGGCGCCTGGGTGTCGGTTCAGTCCTCTCCAGTCTCACCACCAGCTGGCGCCTGGGTGTAGGATCCATCCTTTCTACTCTCACCTCCAGCTGGCGCGTGGGTGTCAACTCCTCTCTGTACCTATTCCTCATGGCCGTTATTTCAGAAAAATCGGCTCTCCAGATATCATTCTCCTTCATCATCTTGGCCATGAGGTTCTCGGGCGTCCACTCTTGCCCTATAAGGCTTCTCAGGCATACGGTGTACGACTGCACAGTGGGCAATGGAACACCGCATGCTCGGGGGTGTCTAGCCCCGCAACCGCAGTCGATTTTCCGATGCGGAACGTGAAAGAGCGGAAGGGCCCATGCCCCGAGAGATGCTGCGCCATCCACTGATTGCACGTGCGATGCTTGCACTGCATCCACAACTCCAGGTCCGGGATTATACGCCTGGTCCAGGCAGCTGTGCTGGTGTTCTCCCATCTTCTCTGCTACATGTTAACAGTACGCCTCCTGGCCATCCTCCTTGTGCCGGGTAATTTTCCGCCCACTACGTTCAAGAGGAACCTGCGTTCTTTTTTGCCAGCAGGTCGATGGGAGGCAGTGGCGCACCCAGGAATTTTTCTCGGGGGGGGGGGGGGGGTAGAGCCCAGTTGTTTACCAAAAATTGTGAAAATTTAAATTAACGATAATTTTGATACTAGAACTTTAATTGGACTATAAATACGCAACTTTTTTCTAATTTATCCCAAGCTGTGTCTTTTATATTTCGGGATTTCGCAACACATGTGGCACTTAAAAAAGTCTCGCTGTATTTATACGCGGAAAATTACTACACATGCCTACTTACTTTACACATAGATTTTATTTAAAGAAGGTACAATGACAAAAAATTATAGCAAAAGTCTTCGTTTCGATTTTGACATTTCATCCAAAACTTCTTTTTCAGTTACGGAAATATTTTGGTTGATATATAAAACGGCTAATCCTTCAATCTGTTTTCTCCGGTAGTGTTTCTTAAATACGATTTCAAATATTTTAAATTTGAAAACGATCGCTCAGATGTAGCAGTCGTAATTGGTAAAGTCAAAAATATTTGTGAGAACCTTTTTATATTTGAAAACATGATAGAGTCGCATTCTGAATATAATTTATTAAGATCGTCTTTAAGCTTCTTATTTTTTCGCATTTCTTATACCAGATCTCTAAATCTGCTCTCAATATGCATTCGTTTGAAAACTGTTCAATGAATTCGTGGTTGTTATAAAAACTATGAAGCATCAAAAAACCTTTATATTGACTGTCGAATTTTGGGGCGTCATCCGGAAAAAGGCATTCAAAATTTTCGATTGTTTTTCTGTGTCTTAAAAATCGATCTTCAAGATTTGTTACTAGACCGTCTAAGAACGGGAGAAAAATTGTTATTTTAAAATATTGCTCAGCAGATTAGGTTCTAATTACCAGTCTTTGGGTTTGTCGTGCCGGTAGTCTTGGTATTTTTATTTCAATATCATATTCCGACAATAGGTTTTTAGCCTCTTCAAAAATACTTTGGAAAATATCATCTGCCTTCTCCCTTATTTGTTTCTCTTGATCAGCCACACAGCTTTACACAGATTCTAGTCAATTGTTTGTAAAATTTTGCTTAATGGCAGCGTATACGCGTATAGTCGTTTTGACACATTAGTGCGAGCACTTTGGGTGTTTTAACTGTTGACGGTTATCCGGATGCCTCAGTGGAAGTATTAGTCAGGCCATCGTTCAATTGCTTCCAAAGCTGCCACCAATGCTTTAAACAACTCATCAAAAATCAAAAGAGCATCATGTCTGACTACCCATCTTGTATTACATATTTTTTTTAAACCATGTATTTTTGTTTCTGGACATATAAGATCAATTTGTATATGTAATACATGCTCCTTCTTCGGAGTGTTGAAGAAGGCGTAAGCTTTTTCGACTGCCCCTAGCAATTTCGTATTTCCGTAACCTCTGAAGCTGATGACAAACAGATATAGGTTGTGTGAAGCACAGTGGACGTATGCAGCTGCATGAAATTTTTCTGATATTAGTTTTTGGACTCCTTTTGTAGTTTCAGACATAGCTGCGGCTCCGTCGTATCCCTGCCCGCATAAATACTTGCAATTGATGTTAAGCATCTCCAGAGTTTTTAAGATATTAGACGCAATTGAAGCTACAGCAGCTGATGTGATGTCAACAAATTATAATTTTTTTTCGCAAATTTCGTCATTTTTGTTTAAGTATCATGCGCATAAAGTAAGCTGTTCTTGATTGGAAACATCAGCTGTCTCATCGGCCAAAATAACAAAAGCTGCTTATTTCATAAACAATTTTTTGAACTAATATTTTATCGCAAATTTCTAGTATCTGATTCTGAATATTCCAACTTACATATGTTGAATTACCACCACAAGATTTCAAGGGATTCACAAGCGCCTGGTCTCCGGCTTCTGCTCTTAGTCTGAGCAAATTTCGAAAGTTATCCTCACTTTTATTCATAGCAGAATTTACGTCCAAAGGTCCATGGTCTCTATGCCCTCTTAAAGGTAGTCCCATTCTTCCACAAAAAATTACTGTTTTAACTATTGGTGCTAGTCTCTGTGTCGATGTTGTTGTATCAACATTTTAGAAGATTTGTGTAAAACTTTATCTATAGACTGACCACTATCAGCACTTTTCCTTAGATTATCAGCACGAGGCACACAAAATTTATTGTATTGTGTACTTTCCAGATCCAGATCCAGATTTACGACAGGTACGATGTTGCCAATTTTGGAGGGCAATACATAGATGATAGGAAAAAAATCGAGTTATTGAATCACTTTTTAATTCCACCTACGAACTTTGCTTTTTCTTTGGAAAAACAAGGCGAGCATTCAGGGATGTTTTACCCTGTAGTACCCCTGTATTACCTGTATAGTACCCTTGCTACTACTACACCTCCCGGGCCCCCACCTGGATTCGCCACTGATGGGAGGAGACCCCGCCATAACCTGAAGTGCCGCAGTCGAAGTCGTCCTATAGGCGCAGACCACCCAGAGCAGGGCCCTGCGCTGAATGCTCTCCAGCTTGTTCTTATATCTTTGGATCTCGAGAGTCCCGCACCAAATCGGGGCGGCATATGAAATAGTGGAGAGAAGTCCCTTTTCTTCGTTATCGGTCCCCCGATGTTGGGCATAAGTTTAGTGAGCGCCCCCTGCCTTCGCTCCGCTGCCGCCGATACTTCCATAATGTGCTCGTGGAAACGCCCTCCCTCCGCTATCCGCACGCCCAGATAACGGAGGGAGGGACTAGTCCTCAGTATTCCTTCCCCCAATCGTATCTCGAAACGCCGCCTCAAGCAGGGGCCTTTTAGCACCAAGACCTCGGTTTTACTCATCGCTATGTTGAGTCTGTGCACGCGTAGCCACTCCGCGATCTTGATGTAGGCTTCGTTCAGATTTCTCCTGACGATGCTAATATCCTCCCCTTCCCCTACCTACCTAAGTGATCCGCGTACGCTATTGTTCTGGTATCCGCAGGGAGTCCGAGCCTTAGCACCCCGTCGAAAAGAACTTTCCACAAAGTCGGCCCTAGCACGGACCCCTGCGGTACTTCCGTATTTGTCTCATGTAATTTGCGCGGCCTAATCTTTACTTTACGTCCTTGAAGGTACCTCTCCACTAGCGCAATCAAGTTCGGGAAGTTGGTGGACTGGTTCAGAACGCCAGATAGTCTACGTACTATGCCGCCAGAAGTTGAGGAAACGCGAATGGTTTCCAAAGTCGAGGTTGGTGGAGTGGGTTGAGAAGATGGTAGATTTGTTAGTAGTGATGTAATCAGCGGTGACCTTGGGAAAAATGGTTCCTCATTAAGCAGCTTCAGAGCTAATGAAACGTAAGCCATTGGCTCACATACATTCTAGGTGTCGATTTCATCATCTCGTAATTATTCTAGGCTTGTATATCGACTATGCGCGACGACAACGCAGTTTTTAGTTTGGTTGGGAGGTTGAGTAGTGGTAGCTTCAACATTGTTGATAGCATCGACTGGTGGTACTAATTCCTATTCATCCCCCCCTATTTCGACAGCTTCTTCCAATTCAGCTATAATTATGTTTCTTAACTGTACGTACTGAGCGGATTTTCGGTTACAAATTGTCAGATAAGGCGGAAAACCGAAGGAATGAAGAAATGGATCAATACCCAATTAGAGGTAAGGAAGAGGAATCGTTAAATAAAAGGAAGAGATCACCTCCGCAAGGAATAGAAGAATGGAATAATATATTGAGCCTTATTGACAATTTAATCGAAACGAATCAAATAATTGTAAAACAATTACAGAATATTAAGGGGAAAGGAAAAACAAAGGAGCTGGCGAAGAAGCGGGAAAGAATGGCAAAACAACTGAAAACTGTATCGATGAACTACAGACTAAAACAAGAAGAAGAGAGTTTCGTGGAGTCATTAGCTCCAAGTGTAAAGAAATCGGCGGTAGATGAGATACTAACTGAAAATCGTCGCGAGACTAAGGATATGGCAACGCAAACAGAACGGACTGGTAGAGTAGATGATCATCAAGAAATAAAAGAACATAGCGCAAATAACCACACACACGCGGAAATTGAAGTTTTTATGAGACGTCCATGGGCCAGAGATGCTTATAAAGCTACAAAAAAAGAAGCAGAAAAAACGAAAGATGCATTGTTAAATCCCAATACGGTAGTTATTTTCTTTCCGTCAACAGACAAAGATATCTTAACCCATAATATGAACTATCTGAGCGAAATTACGCAAGCAAATTTGGGTAATAAAATTAGGACAGACAAAATTACCAAAATTAAAAACTCTTTTGCGGCGGAGACGGAAGATGAGGAGGAATGCTCCGAACAAGTCCGTACTACTATCACTATTCCCATTGAAGATGCTACAAATCCTATAGAGATCTTTGGCGCATGTCAAAGATTGAGGAGGATCACAAAAGAACATGAGATACTAAAGGCGACTGCGATAGGGCTGAACAACACTATGTTGATTATAAAAAATTTTGAATATGTATACGCTGAGGATGTTGGTAAAAAGGAAATCTACTACTGCCTATCGGATGGAGATAAAATTCCACATAAAGCAATAAGAGAATAACTTCCCGCCTTAATAGTATCGGGCGATGGCAAGTCATATGCAGAGATTGCAAGAGCTCTGAAAGATAATATTACGGACCCGAATATTCTGAGGGGAATAAGAGGTCTTCGAGAGACAAGGCCAGGAACGGCTCTGGTAGAACTAGAGAAAGGTGATGGAGTAAACTTAATCCAAAATGCTCTAGTAGATGCTAATATAGGACTTACGTTTCGAGCGCCATATAAAAGGACGAAAACCTATCATATTTATGATTTAGATTCGTCTATAGATAAATTAGAAGTTGTCAAGGCAATGGAATATACAATAGGGCCTGAATGTCATGTGGGTGATCTTCGACCATTTGGTAGTAACAAGTGAGCGGCAACCGATAGGATCCCTCTGGAATTAGTGGACCGGGTGGAATCTCTGAAGAGGATTCGCATCGGATGGACGTGGTGCAGAATTAGACCTAGGGTCGAACATACGAGATGCAGGAAATGTTGGAGTCTAGCCTATCTGACACATCAATGCAGAGATGAGAAGACTATAAACGGCGAGTCTTGTAGGAGATGCGGTAACACGGGACACTGGGCCCGTGAGTGCAAGGAGCCTGTTTTTTGCTTCACCTGCAAAGCTAAAGGACATCGCGATGACCCAAGATGTTTACGAGATAAAGTGAAGGAGAAAGGACCGCAGGATAGACCTCCTGAACCTGGGAAGGCTGCAGATCAACCCCTCGTAGACGACATAGCTATGGAGGATGACAGTAGTTTAGATGATTAATCAGGTATTTAAAATAGATAAAGACTGTGATATTAGATGTGATATTGGCTGTGATAGTTTAGAAACCAGAAGTTTTATATTTTGCATGCCTATTTATATAGGTATATTTATATTTATAATGGCTGGTGTATATCGGCAATTTAGAAATAGTTTTATCTGCATCGTGTTCCGATCTTTGATTGAGATGTTTGTCTGTCCATCGTGCCCACATTATATAACAAAATGCCACTGTTGAAAATAATACAGGTCAACCTAGGAAGAGGTAAAGCTGCCCACCATCTAACACTCAATGACCAATTACGTGATGGATTTCACATGATGGTCATTTCAGAGCCCAATAAGAACGTTGCCAGGAGATCAGGATGGTTTATTGATACACGCGAAGATGTCGCAATCGGCTTCAATACCACTATAAATTTACAATGTTTACGCCCAACAGAGTCTGGACGATGTCCAGGATGTATCGGAGTTAAGATTGCCAACACAAGGATTTGGGGAGTTTATATCTCCCCAAATAAGAATCTTACGGACTACAAAAACGACATTGGAAACATAATGGCATTAATAGCTTCAGAGGGCCCTCGTTTCATTATTTTAGGTGATTTTAATGCTAAATCGACAGCGTGGGGTTCACCGAGAGTGGATCATAGAGGAGAAGTAATGTCTGAATGGATAGAATCGGCAAACTTGTCGATTTTAAATGACGGTTCGCCAACATTCAGAAGAGATAACACACGCACTCACATTGACATCACTATTGGCTCAAAGACAGCATTAAGATATGGATACGAGTGGAATAGTGAATTTTCAAATCCACTTACTTTCCACTCTACTATTTATATAGTCCTCGGAAAGGGAAAAAAATTCCAAGAAAAAACCAATGTGAGAATTGACTTGGAGAAACTTTCTGTTTTCTCCAAAGATCATTTAGCTAATGCTTCTGCTGTAGATTTTCCCTCTTTATTGTCTAAAGCAATGGATGAATGCCAGATAAAAGACCCCTTCGGCATAGCGATCCGAGATCCATATTGGTGGACCCCAGAAATTTTAAATATAAAAAATTGTTAAAATTTTTAAAGTTGTTAAAGGCGAGAAGAATTTTGGCGGGAGCTCAAAGAAAACGTAATACCGATTCAGAAATAATCGTGCACCTCATTCAAAATTTAAAGAATACAAGGAAGCGTCTTAAACGAGAGATCAACACTAATAAAATGAAGAGTTGGAAGGTAATTGTAGATGAATTAGACGATGACATATGGGGCTGCGGATACAAAATCACAAGTATCATAAAAGGAAAACACCCAGTATTATCCTTGACAATGCCGAAAAAAGAATCCATAGTAAAAACTCTCTTTCCCCAAAATGGTACGCAACGGCAAAGAAATACCAATATCGAAGAGACACCAGAAATTACTAGAAAAGAATTACATACAGCAGTAATGCGTATGCGCAATGGAACAGCACCAGGACTGGATAAATTTACACCCCTCGCTTTGAAGCATATATATATAAAGAAATTCCCGAGACGTTATTGAGAATTTTTAATGAATTGTTCATATAAAATTTTCATAAACAGTGGAGAGAAGCCAAACTCGTCCTGATCCCAAAGGCAGGAAAAGACCCAGATCTTCCTTCCTCATATAGACCGATATGTCTACTGTCGTCTATGGCAAAAATCTTCGAGTCTATCATTAGAGATAGACTCTATAAGGAAATCGAAGACGGAATTGGGATCTCCTTGGCCCAGCATGGCTTTCATAAAGGGCGTTCCACGATTACAGCCATGAAAGATCTGGTAAATTCTGTAAATGTGCCCGAAAAATGGGCACTTATGGTAACTATTGATGTTTCAAACGCATTTAATACCGCAACATGGTTGCACATAGTTGAGTCATTGAGGGACCGGGAGATCTCACCTTATTTGATTAAAATGATTGAACAATATTTAAATCAGATGCATAATGTATTGGCAAGGGAAAAACATTATACATATACTGGAGTACCACAAGGTTCGGTCTTAGGACCTATCTTGTGGAAGATAATGTTTGACGGGGTGTTGAGAATTGACACACCTGTCAATACGAAAGTCATCGAATATGCTGATGATTTAGTGCTGGTATCGTGGCACGACGAGTTGGACACGGTGCAGAGAAAACTTCAGCGTGTATATGCTGAAGTTAATGTCTGGCTTAGAAATAATCTCTTATGCATCGCAAAAAGGAAGACCCAAGTGCTAGTTTTAAAGGGACCGAGAACGAGAAGACGTTTTTGCGTGAACTTGGAAGGTGATAACTTTAAAACTACTCCGGATATAAAATATCTTGTGGTAAAAATGGCGGAAGGATTACGTTTCCATAGTCATATTAAGGAAGTCATCAAAACAGCTTCGGAGTGGAATAGAGCCCTAACGAAATTGATGCCCAACATTGGAGGACCCAGCAGCAAAAAGAGGGAGCTGAAGAAAACGCGGGCAGAAAGCTAAGTAGCAGGCCAAAGACAAAAGGGCCGCAGCATGACATTAAGTGGGTTCCTGGCTTCTGGGAAATGCATTCCCCACTCCCGGGCGAGTGCTACTGTAAGGGGGTGTTGATGTTGATGTTTGGAGGGGAAGACTTATGCTCCCTGCTCCCCCTTCCGTGTTCTCTGCACGTTGTGTCTATCGACTCTGAATCAGTTCACCGAGTCAATTAAATTTCTGGGTCATTGGGCCTACGCAGTGCGACTTCGTCAAAACGTGTCATACTGATGACCAATTCCCCCCTTCTTGGTGATGGGAGCTCTATTCTCTCCAGCCTGACACACAGCTCCTGGGGGCTAGATCCCTGCGAGCCGGTTCCCTCCTTCCTGGAGTTGGGTCCGCCCATCTTTCCAGTCTTACCACTAGTGACCGCCTGGACTTCCGAAGCTTTCTGAACCCCAGCGTGCACCTTCTACCACCTCCTCCTTGGTAGTCCCAATCATGAAACCTCTCAGGTTTAGCGGCTTTTTTGGTTCACCAGGGCTAGTTAGCGAAACACTCAGCCCATCTGGGGCTCCCTCCCTCAGGGCGTCTACAATGCCCGTCGCTTCGGTAGTGTTGGGGTGCGTGGTAATGAGTACGTGGCCGTCTCGTGTACCCCTTAGGCTCCGGATGGCCCCGACCTTTCCATACTTCCTAAGTTGGCCCTGTATGTTTTGCAGTGTGGACCGAAACTGGAGCCGGCCTGTTCCACCAATATTCCAAAAGTGTCCCGTTTATTCTGGAACGTGCGGGTCTCTGGTCCCTTAGTGGTACCCGGAGCAATCCTCGGGATAAACACTGCGATCTCTACCCTAGTCCCCCAAAATAATGCCGCCAACATTTTTTTTTACTCTTCAATGTGTACCCTCTTCAGCAGGTGCAGCGCCACCCGGCCCACATTCCCTACTTCGTCCTTAAGTAGGGGCAGTTTTCCCCAAAGGTCGACAGCGGAGTTCTGAAAGTCGATCCTAACTACCCTCTGGATCTTTCTCCTGGGGTCAGCGCTCCTCTTCCTGGCGGTCGAGATTTCGTAGACCTTACATAGTTCCGCCGGCTCGACTAGCACCGGGAACTTCTCCCGGTACAAACGTTGGACCCCAGTCTTCATGCTCGGGTCCCCTTCCTCAATACATACTACGTTAACGACTTCATCGAGTGTGTCCAAGGGGTTGCCAGTTATTATTTGGATGTTGGCGGTAAGGGAGGGGTCCCATTTCCTCTGCGACATTTCCTGCCATTTTTCGAAGTTATTCACTTCTTCCAGAGAGCATAGAGGAGCGTCGGGAGGGGTCTGGGTACTGGCCTCTACCATAGTCGCCTTTACCGTTGTCGTTTCCTTCCCGTCCGCCCGTTTCTTCTTAATGGGACTGTTCGTGTCCCCTTCAACTAGGGCCCAAGCGCTTCCAATTTCTCTGTTAGTTGTGTCATTATACTCGCCTGGGTGGTGGATATCTCCTTAATCGTCTTGCTGGCTTCGGGTCTCTAGTCTCTGTAGTAGTGTCGCCACTGCGCCCCATTCCTCGTTTCTAGGAGGGCTGGGCCTTTTTCTTTTCTAGTGGACGCGTCTTCCAGGGACGCACTGCGCCCCCTATATCCCATTTCCTCATTCATTCCCCCCATGCATACTCTGTTCGGGGTGATAATTCTTCGCTCCTCTCCTTGGTTAGAAGCCACCTGTTCTCTCCCCCTCTCTTCCCCGGGGGTTTGCTCCTGCGGTGGCGTTCTAGCCAATACCGGCCCCCCTTCGAAGGCTTCCTTTTTCAATTCCAGCATCAACTCCTCCTGACTTAGGGTGTCCTCGTCCTGGGTTTATTCCTCATTCGACATTGTGATCAGGTCCAGTGTCGGATCGCGTTGTGTATCGATTTCTTGATCTTCGATACCCCCACTTCCACTTTCACTTCCACTTTCTCTTTGTTTTGTTATAAGTTTATCAGATTCCATATACGTCCTACGAGTAGGGTACAATAATAATTCGGGCCGGGGCAGTGGTCCTATACCCCGGCCAAGGCTATATACACCCGGGGTGCGCCAGGTGCCCCGGGGGCTTCGTTTAAGACAGACTGACACGTCTGCCATCCACCTATCGGCACGGGTCGCGTGACACCTTAGGTTGCGGGTTTTTTTCAGGCGGGTTTTCCATCCCATCCGGTTTTTTACTCTGGTTTTCCTTCCAGTCGAAAGCAGGGCCGTGCAGTGTCGCCATTTGTCGTCTGAAATAGAATCACTTAACCTAAACCATATTCCCAGCCACCCATATAAAACCAAAGCATGAAATGAATAATGTAAAGTAAAGATGAGTGTGAAAGAGGAGATAGGGGAAGAGGGAAAAAAAGAAGAAGCGAAAGAGCGAAGAGCAAAGAGAATCAGTAGCAGCACAGGAGAAGATAAGCAGAGTGAGAAGTGAAGAAGAATAACATGGAAGCTATAGTAATCATAAACCGTGTCCATTGCCGGGTCCGCGATAACGCCCCCCCGCATCCCGCACCGAGGGCCCATCCCACCGGGGTTTTCACCCGATCTTCAGGACCCCCGACGATGCGGGGAGGTGAGTCACTCCTTGGCCCCGGAAGCCGGCAATGTGCCAGACCACCTGGTTCACCCTCCCATCAACTGTGAGGTCTCGTGACTCCTAGGGAGGGTATTGACGTGAACCTGGAATCCGCCTCCCACCTATATCCACACTCCAAGGTACCGGAGTTGAAGTATTGTGAAGCGTCGCTTATTCCGTGGGCCCTTGAGCACTAGAACTTCGGTCTTCGCTTGCGCGATGCGTAGCTTGTGTGTCCGCAGCCAATACTCAACCCGTGTATACGCGTTACCCAACTGTCGCTGTATATCCTTTACGTCCCCCCCTCTGCCGTTTGGGTCAGGTCGTCGGCGTATGCAATAACTTGGATGTCGACAGGGATCCGAGCCTTAGGACCCCGTCGAAGAGCATCTTCCATAGGGTGGGCCTCAGGACGGACCCCTGCGGCAGTCCCATGTTCGTCGAATGTGTTCAATTTCCTGTTATCCGTAACCTCCGTTCTTGAAAGTAGCTCTCAACTGCTCTGATGAGGTAAGGGGCACTCCCCGGCTCTCCATGGCCCCAATGACGTGCGGCCAGGAGGCGGTGTTGATCTCGTTGAAGATATCGATCGTCACCATAACCGCCCATCTCATCGTCGCCGAGGTCGCTGCCATCACTGCCTTTAAGGCGGTCATGGTGAATCTCCCCCTCGGAAATCCATGTTGGGCCGGGGAGAATCCCCCCACGTCATCCGGCTCTTTTTCAATTCTGTCTCGTACTATTGTTTCGTACGTCTTCGCCAGCACAGGGGGGAATTGGTCTGTACGACCCTGGCAGATTAGGATCTTTCCCTTCTTTATGGAGGAGGACGACCTTCGCTTCCCTCCACTCGGGCGGAAACGTCTGATCGTCCATAAAATCGTTCAGGACTCGGAGAATCTTCTCCGGAATCTCAGAGTAGATGGCCTTTAGAGCTGCTGGGGTCAGGCCGTCCGGTCCTGGCACTGAATTCAGCTTCAAAGCTTTAATGGCCCTATCTAGTTCTGTGCGTTCAATCGGAGGTGGATCCGTGACTTTTGCGCTACATTCCCAATCTTCCCCGTTCTGCGGGAAGAGCGCTCTATGTCCTCCTTCTTCCGGCGCTCTAGAACCAGGGCTGATCCTCCGGACCTGAGGAGGCCGGTAGCAATCTTGTACCCGGCGTCCGAGGGGTCTTGGTTCCGCTCCCAAAGGCCAACCTCCAAAAGGCCTTCCCACGATCTTTTCCTACTACGTTTGATGACATACTTCAATCGCTTCTTCGCCCTTCTGAGGCTATTCTTTCCTCTTGCAGTCTCCTCCGGGTTCATGCTCGCCCTTTGGTATTCTCTGGCTAGGGCCCTCCTCTGCCTCAGGACTTCCAACCTATGAGCTATCACCTGGTCATTCCACCAATAGGGCTCCCTCAGGCGCTGGCCCTCGGGGCTCCTTTCCTCCGCCTCTTTAACACACTCCCTGAGCGCGGTAACAAAGTCGGGTGATTCCGTAGTGCTTCAGCTTGTCCAGGCTGACTCTTGCCTGGTAAAGCTCCTGGGTTGCCCTCTTCGTGCCAAACCGGATGTCTATGACGGCATGATGCGTCATGGGGTTTTTTGACAGTTTTTTTTTGTCATTTGTCTTTTGTTTTGACAGACATTTGTCAGTGTTTTTTTGAACAACAATGTATGAGCCTAAACTGCGATAAGTGTTCCGCGTTGACCGTGAAGGTCGAACGCGGAATCAACCACATGTACGCGAGCACCCTACAGTTGTTTACTGTTGGGGGAGTGGCCATACCCCAACGCAGAGTCCAGGACCATTTAAAGTACAGGTCTAGCAACCCATGTTTTGGTGTTCATGCTAGATGGTGCTAACACACATTGAAAATAAGTTGTGGCTTAATATTTCACATCAGACTCTGTTAATGGGTCTGTGTTTTCTCAAATAATCCAGTCTTTATTTGAAAAGAGTGACGAAATAGTTTTAAATATTTTAAGTGTCACGTCTGATATGGGGTCAAACAATCAAGCACTGTGGAGAACCTGGGGTCTAACTGCATGAAGACTTGCTCAAATGAAAACCAAAATACATCATCCTCCACGATCGAACGGTTTTGTGTACGTTTTGCAGACTTTCCACATCTCTTTAAAAACATTATATCAATGTTAGTCACAAATAACGTGGTTGAAATACCTTTTTTTCTGACTTAAGGCCTATGAGGCCACGCACTACCACGGATGCGGGCAATAAACACCGCCCCGCGTATATTCACCTGGGGGAAGCAGAAACCCTGCGGGCTACCCCTAGGCTCGGACGGGGGACGGGATACATTACATATTACTATTACAGCAACATGAATTGAATATCACTAAGAATAATTCATCACATTCCGGTTTAGTGGAACATGCCATAGAGAACAATCACAATATCGATTTTGAAAATGTTTCGATATTAGAGCGTGAATCAATTTGGTTTGAAAGATTATTCAAAGAGGCGGTACATATTAAAACATCAGATAATATTGTAAATAGGCAATAAGATTTTCAAAACTTTGCTCAAGCATATTACAAATTATTCAAATAAATTAAACATATGAAAACTATCACATTTTAAACAGAAATATTACAGATTTTATCCTTCATCTTTTAATTTTTTAACACTAGTTTAGCACTCACAATTTTGAAGGTTTCTATTATTTATAATGGCCTTCTAATAAATTTTTTAAACAATCGATATACAGTTATCAAATGTCAAACATGTCAAGTTTTCTATCTTAATGACATGTAAGTGATACTTTTTTTTTAGTCATATAAGAGATACTTAACATATATTTTTTAGAGCCATGAATATGTTTAGAATCTTGAACGAAACGTCGGCAGTGTGAAATATTCCAATGATTAGTTTTTATTATTTGGGGATTATCAAGAACATTCCTGATTTCATCTCAGCTCCCCGAGAACATTCTCCCATCCTTTACAAAGATTGTTTACGTTTTGGTGTCAAACCGAGAACCGAGAAGTATGAAAACTAATTGTTTACAGGTTTTTATATTATTTCGGACGAGAGAATTTAAGTCCGAGTGAACGGCAGGTATACAAAAATTCCAATATTATCAGCACTGGCGGCTGTAGGTGGATTGGCAAGCGGGGCCTCGACCCTAGATAAAATCGTTATAGAGGCTAAAAACGCAAAGAAAAAAAAAACTAGAAGAAGATAATCGTCATAATACGGAAGAGATCGGAAAGAAGGGCGCCTGGCTATTCCTAAGAAAGACACCTCAAGGAGAATTCAGACTCTACTTGAAGAGAGAACCATCAAAAACTGCCAATAGAGCTCTGCACGATTATGAAACAGTTAAATTCGCAAAAAAGTTAGTTACCACATTTTAGGGTTGTGTTCATGCGTGACACGCTACCGAAAAACCTCCCTAAACCTAATGTGAGTGCCATCGTTAATTTAGAAACGAACTAGCATGAGGGTTAACATTAGGAACTTTGTAGGAAACGTGATAATTATGTAAAACGTTTCAATAGTTTCGGGAATTTGAAGCCACCAAAAGAACTTTCACAGGATTTTGATAAATATATAAAAAATATTTAGCACGAAAGGTGTTTTCAGAATTTCAATTCTAGTAATAGTAAAAACCTACGTATCCAATTTATATATCGAAATAAATAGAGCAAGAATTACTAAATTAGTCATGTCTTGTACGTCGACGCGCTCTCCAATGACTTGGTGAACCCCATCAGTTTAATCCTGACTACCAATAAGGTTTTAATTAATGAACACTAATTGGATTCCATTTATACCATACCATTTCGAACTTTGACGAGAATACTGAATTTTATTATAAAAGAGGAGGCAGTACTTCTCAGTCTATCTATATATCGTCAGGCTCTTACGAGTTGACACATCAGTGATTTCTTCAAAAAGAAGTTCGTGTCGAAATATGAGATAAGAAAGGATGATGGGAAAAGTTGCAAAATTAACATATTTTCTTGCCAATTATATACAGAAAATGTATTATCCATGTTTACGATAATGTCAGCATTATTTAAGGGAATCTTTAGGTTAGGAAATCTAGATTTAGAAGTCTAGGAAATCTGGTTGTACGCAACACACCATACCTCCTCTAACGTTAATAATGTGGTCTCTTACGTGTTCTGATTTATACATGAAACAGATGGAATATATTCTCGAAATTAATTCAATGTAAAGGTGTATATGAAACAAATGTAAGAGAATCTGTGAAAATGAAATTTGTAGCTCAACCGGGATTTGAACCCGGGTCTCCCAATACGTCCTCCGTTCAAAACGTTTAACTTGAACATCGAAAATGAAATTGGTACGTATCTCGGTAGTTTAGTGGTAAAAATACCCGACGCTAAATTGGGAGACCCGGGATCAAATCCCAGCTGAGCTACAAATTCCATTTTCACAGATTCTCTTACATTTGTTTCAAATAAAAAAGTTTTTTACAAAAAATTTTTGCATACGGTTGTTATTGTAAATTTTAGTAGTAATAAAAAAAATATTGTGACACTCAAAAACTTTTTATAACAAATTGTGAACTTAATAAACAACGAAATTATCAATGAAAAAAATATTTTTTTCTCCTATTCCATTAAGAGCCATTTATAATGATTTTTGAACACAAAATTATTCCTTAACTAATTATTCAAATAATGATAACATAAAGAAACGATTATAAACTCTAACAAAAATTTTTAAGAAAAATTTTTTCATTTTAAAAATCATAATTAATCCTAAATAATACAATGGTAAAGAAAGAATTTTCAAAAATATTAAACCAAGCTGTTTATTTATAAACAATTCTAATACAAATAGCTGTAAAAAAATTGTCGACAATTATTTAATCCTTAGTTTGAATATAAAAACAGCCATAACATAATATATGAGGAAAAAATTTTTTAACAACAATTTTTGGATTTTGCGTTTTCTGTTGATTCTAAAAACTCGTAAACTAAATAAGGAAATTTTAAATAATTTTATGACCTCATCTTATTGAGTACTGAACGAAAGTGTGAAATGATCTCTAGAGAGTGGACTGTATGTAGATATCTCTCGTAACTCGTGGGTGGCTGCGGAGATGAATCTTGTCTCCAGGTTGTAAGGCTGAAGACGTTCTTGTAGGCGGAGATCAGGGCTTGACGTGATCTTTTTGAAGTTGTTGAAGTTCTTGTAGTCGGAGATCAGGGCGTGACGTGATCTCTTAAAGTTCTTGAAGTTCTTGTAGTTTGGAGAGAGGGCGTGACGTACTTCTCCGGGTTTGGATCTGAGGGCGTATCGTGCAGATCCGGGGTTTGAGGTTCTAGTAGTTTGGAGAGAGGGCGTGACGTACTCTCCGGGTTGCAGTTTGTTAGGTTTTAGGTTGTCGGGTTAAGTGGCATGAAGAAAGATCACAACACACTGTCGTTTTGAGCATACTAGGGTATACTGAATTTACTGTACCAAATTTCAGGGTTTTTATACAGATTAATTTTACATAGGTTAAATGCGTTTTTATTGTTTTCGTTACCTTGCACCCAGCTGACCTTCCGTTATCACGTTACCGAGATGTTGTGTTATGCTTAGTCAGCTGAGAGTTGCACTTGACCAGCTCACGTTCTGTTGAATTTAATAAAGTGAAATAGTCGCTCGTGATATTAATTCGTGTGCGATCGTAAAAATAATCCACTAATATTGTTTACCTTATCCACGCTCTTAATCATAACTTGTAAACATCCCTGTACCCAAATACTGATAACATAATGATAGAACTATTAAACAAACAATTGAAGAAAAATAGAGTAAGTAATTGTCCCGAATACTGAGTTCCCTATTATTAATTTTTAAATCCCAAAAATCCTACATCCCTACATTTTCTACAACCCTACTCGCCCTTCGCTTTAATGTTGCAGCGTCAACAAGTACAGTCATAGAAAGAACTCCAAAAAGCGAAATATTTATGGAGAATTTATTTAAACATTTAGCCTGCTTTCAATGAAGACGAAAGTACGGAAATAACTAGTTCATTAACAATAGGCTAGCTTTTTGAAAAATGCATTGAAATTTTTTTTCCGACGGGACTTTATTCTTTCAAGTGTATAGAATACACTAAAGTTTGTTTTAAATTTTTAATCTAATACTTAGTACCTTAAAAAATTATTTTCTATGACGTAGTCGCTTCAGAGGCGGCGTACGCATGTAGTAACGGTCGCGAGGAGCCTTACTTTCTTTCAGCAACAAATTAAAATTATAGATATTGGAGATAGAAATCCGGGGGTCGGGACTCTTTTATCGAAATTTTCCTCCTCTTTAAGGATCTTTTTTGCGAATTCCTCTAAATCTTATGGTTTTTGAGTTGGCATCAAAAAATCTAAAGAGCGTTTTTATTTTTCGTTTTTTTGTTAATAACGATTGCAA